>APFE030846342.1:0-122824 GCA_000404065.3 Pinus taeda
GGTCTTTGGTTCCACCTGTTATGCCTTGATACCAAAGGTACATAGAAACAAACTTGGTGCTAGAAGTCGTAAGTGTATCTTCCTGGGGTATTCAAACACCTCCAAATCATACCGTCTCTATGATGAAGTAAATAAGAAGTTTGTTTATCTAGAGATGTAATTTTTCTTGAATCATCCAAAACTGACAATGTTGTTGAGCCGCAACTTGATCGCTTGGATAGATTCGAAAAATCAAAATCATTTAAAGAATTTGATAATCAGATTCCACATCTTGAAGGGGGGATTCCTATACTAGATCAACATGTGGAATCTTCTTCTGAGGAACATTCTCCCCCACATGAAACTCCAACAACAGATGATGCTTTAAGTGATGTGATTGATAGAATTGAGAGACTCAATCTTGATTTAGTCCCAACTCAATCAATGGAGCATCTTGGACCATCTGAGAAAGGTCCCCCAAAGTGGTTGACAAAGACACTTGAAAGTGTTCATCCTAATGAAGTTGGAAAGACAGGAACCAGAAATTCAAACCGGTAAAATGGAGGTGATGTAGATGACTCTAATTCACCTGTTGATATGGATGTTCTTATGATTGTGAATTGAACTTGTCTACAGATTTTGAACCAACTTCTTTTAAAGAATCTTCTTCTCATGATGAATGGAAAGAAGCGATGCAAAAGGAGTATGATGCCCTCATAAAGAATGAAACTTGGAAGTTGGTTGATCCTCCATTTGGAACCAAACCAATTGGCTGTAAGTGGGTCTACAAGAACAAGTACAAAGCTGATGGCTCACTTGACAAGCACAAAGCTAGGCTTGTGGGAAAAGGTTTTGCACAGAAGGAAGGGGTCGATTATGAGGAAACTTTTGCTCCCACAGCAAAATGGGCCACCATCCGGACACTCTTTGCACTGGCAGCTAAGAACGGTTGGAAAGTCCATCAAATGGATGTAAAAACTGCCTTCTTGAATGGAGATCTAAAAGAGAATGTTTTTATGTCCCAGCCTGAAGGATTTGCTGTGAAAGGACATGAACATAAAGTATGCAAACTTGTGAAGTCCTTGTATGGCCTCAAACAAGCACCACGAGCCTGGTATGAAAAGCTAACTGAGCATCTTCTGAAACTCAACTTCAATCATTTTGATCTTGATGATGCAACTTTATTTGTCAAGAAAGTTGGCAAAACAGTTGTATATCTTGGGGTATATGTAGATGATCTTTTAATAACAAGGAATAATGAAAGCTATATTGCATCCACAAAGAAAGAATTGGGGAGAAGTTTTGAAATGACTGATTTGGGCTATGTTCATTACTATCTTGGCATTGAAGTAACCCAAAATCCAAAGTCCATATTTCTTTCTCAAAAGAAATACATTGGAGATTTGTTGAACAGGTTTGGCATGACAGAGTGCAATCCTCTTACTACTCCAATGGAACAAAACTTAAATCTCACATCTATTCAAGGAAAGGAATTTGAGGATGCAACAAAATATAGACAGCTTGTAGGAAGTCTCATCTACCTCACTACTACCAGACCAAACATTTCATTTGTTGTTGGAATCCTCTCTGGGTTTATGCAAAAGCCTTGTGAGGGACATTGGTCTGCTGCAAAAAGAGTTCTAAGGTACTTGAAGGGAACTCAAGACCTTGGAATCAAGTATACACAGGTGGACGACTTCAGATTAGTTGGATACTATGATTCAGACTTCGATGGAGACAAAGAAAATGGGGTATCTACTTCAGGATATGCTATGAGTCTTGGATCAGGAGCTCTCTCCTGGAGATCATGCAAACAATCAGTTCTAGCAGATTCCACAACAGAAGCAGAATATGTGGCAGCAACTGAAGCAACAAAAGAAATTGTGTGGCTCAGGAAAATTCATGAATATTTGCAGGTAAAACAAGTACAATCAACTCCACTCATGATTGACAACACCTCTGCAACAAAGTTGGCCAAGAACCCAAAATTCCATGTTCGAACGAAGCATACCAATACAAAATATCATATGATTCGACATCATGTTGAGGCCAAGACAATCCATCTCCGTCATTGTTCCAAAAATGAGAAAATTGCAGACATCTTCACCAAAGCACTTGGAAGGGAAAAGCTTGAACGATTCAGAATGATGCTTGGACTCACCAACATCCCTTCAAATTAAGGGGGCGAATGTTGACACCTAATCTTCATGATTGGGAATTTTATGTAAATAAAATAAATTGGGAAGGTGAATAGTCATCGGGAGATGAAATGAACAATCACTCCCTATTGTATATAATAATGGGTTACCTATGGAATAAGATATGAATCAATTTTCTGCCAAACTGGAGTTACTCCTGGCCTGACAAATGTAAAGAGGTAGGGTTTTGATTTTTTCTCATTAAATCACCATAAACACCAAGGTAACTCATTCATTGGTCATGGAGGGATGTTAACTTACTTGGGAAATGAATAATTTAGTAATTTGAGAGTCTTTGGAGCAATATTTGAATGGATTTCATGCTTTTTAACCCAATGCTCCGTGCCATCTCAATGTGTCGCGCCAGTTAATTTTTTACACTGCACAAGGTTGCCCAATGCGTAGTGCCTTTTTCTAGGAGACTTTTGGTCGGTGTCCAAATTAGGTGTAGGATAGCTCGTTGGAAGGCTTATTGAGTCTACTTTCTAACCCAACTAGAATTTTTCAATTTGGATATCATTTGCCCTGTCAAAAATCAAATCTCCCAAGACTGGTCAAAATGTGCAAAATGAGGCTGCCTCAAGGCAGAGTGCTATTGTAGTCAACTTTTGAAAATCTTCCTCAGCTCCAAATTGAGCTCATGATAGCTCATTGGAAATTTCTTTGTGTCTAGTTATCATTTGGCATATCAAGAAAGTCATTAGGCCAACTATGCTAGGAGAAATCTTGATTTTCCCAAGGTCACTTCAGAGGTGCATCAATTCTCCTGAGGCAACTGTATTTTTGACATTTCGCTAAGACCATGATACTTGTGTAAAAAGTGAAGGAGGTTTTTCTTCCTTGGCCTATTGTAGAAAGAAATGTCTCTCCGTGTTCCCAAATTCATCTTTTCTTGCTCAGAAACATCACTGGAGTAAAACTTATCCCAAGGTGTGTAAGGGGGATTTGTCGAAATGAAGTGAAATGAAGGGGATAAGGGGCTTCTAATTTCTTGATAGAATTTTGGGAAGTAGGGAGGGATGTTAGGAGGCAGAGGAAAGTGGAATTTCAAATATTGAGTGAGTGGAAGGGGTCCAAAAGGGAAAAACACGGGCCTAGCCTAGAAAATTGCCAAGTTGTAGCAAGAAACTAGGGTTTGTGCGAAAATGAGGAATTTGAGGGATATCAGTGATGGGAAGTGTTTAATAAGGTACATAAAGGATAGGGGAAGGTGTATGAATATTAGGATACAAGTTTTGCTGATGATTTGACCATCCCAGAGAAATTACCTTCAAAACCCTAGGAGAGGGAAATGAACTTTACCTACACACAACTGAAGCATGAACAAGGTGTAAAATGACCCATTGGAATCTGATATGATGATGAAAACCCTCTGAATGATGGTACACTCAGCTGAATGGTGACAGGGACCGACATTTGGACAACTTTGAAAGGAGTGAAAGAAAAACCTAGATCTAATACCTAGTGACCAAATTTTACTCGAAGATTCTCTGAAATGACAAAATTTGACCCTGACACCTTAAAATCACTTTGTAAGAGCATGTTTTATCACTAGAGGAAGGCTGCAAAGTCTGACACTAATAGTTGTCTTCCAACATTGTATCCCTGGGTGAAATCTCGTTCCATGTACGAAAGTATATAGGATCATTCTCCAGTAGACTTGGGTGTATCAAAGGTGCATCATTTGTGGAAAGTATATGGGAATGTTCTCATCGAATGGTTATGCATTAGACAATGCTAATAAAGACTTGTGCTCCCGGTACCATCACATATATATTGGGATAACCCACTAGGCTGATATCCTTTAGCCACAGGTAACCGAGTCAGTTGCCTTGTAGACGTGATACACCAAGCACAACATTTGGGGAGATTGACCGCCATACGTTAAGTCCTTGGTTTCACCTAAGGTGTATATTGTAGTTCACGGATAATTGGTAAACCCTCTTTCCTAGCTTACACATCTTTTAATTTGTTTTTTTAATTTCCAAAATCAATTAATTGACCACAAAATAATATCATTCCTGTGGAAATACTCCTTAGTAGATCTTAGGTTGAGACTAATGGCAACAGTTCCTAAGTCTACCAACCAAGGAAACCCCTCTGATGGGAATCCTAGTCCTTTTCCTTCTTTTGGAAATGTTGGTGCTCCCTATAGGGCAACATTGTCCTTTATTGGGTTTACCATTGGTTTGCCAATTTAGTTATTTTCGACCCCAATGGTTCTGAATGTCCGAACTACTCCTCAACCAAGATCTCCTCTACCTAAGCAATATTAGCCTCTGATTGATCTTAAATTTCACCCTTTACCTTCTTCTCATGTTCAGTCTTCTTCCACTTCTTCCTCTTCACCTGGAGAAATCATGCAAGCTAGTAACCAGGTGGATAAGAAGAAGAAGAAAATGAAGATTAAGAAGAAGAAAAATAAGCAAAAGGCCAACCAAGTAGTCATTTCTACCAATGCAATTAATGTTGAAAAATATTCTAATCAGCCCGGGAAAGTGAAATTCCCTTGCATGCTTTGTAAGGGTGACAACCTTCTTCGAGATTGTCGTGGTCTTCCCAAGGTCTTAGAAGTGTGGTCCACAAGTTCACATCGACCTTTGTCATCATCCTCTAGAGATCATGTTGGTGATAAACCTTCAACTAGTGACAATAAATCCCATGGGAAAAAGGGAAAGGTAAAATTTCCCTATATGTTATGTGAAGGGAATCATCTTATTCACCTTTTTCCTTGTATAGATGAATCCTCCAAAGTGTTGTATAACCTTACCACATCTCAACATCATCTTCCGAATGGTTATCAGAATCTTTCCTCTGACCCACCACTAGTTGATCAAGTGGTTGATCAATATTCATCTTCGATCAATCCTACTCTCTCTGAAAGTGAATCTTCTGAGTTAATTTCCAACCAACCATTGATTGAGGAAATAGTTGACCCAATTCCACCTTTAGGTGATCACACATTTCCTATAAAGAGTGAACCTCATACCACTAAGGTTCTTCTTGTTTCTTCATTTTCAAATGAACTGGAGGGAAATCCTACCGTTCCCAAGGTGCATGGGAGCGGATCTCCTATTCCCATAGCACAAGGAGAAAACTCTATTGTTCCTATCGAACCCTCTCTGAGTAGTTTGGTCGCTTCTTTTGATTAGAGTCATCTGGCAGAATATCGTCTTCCATCTTATGTGCCATTCCATATTACATTGCAGGATTATAATATTATCATGCCTAGCACAGTTGTAGGCGAGGGCGCATTTGTTAGTATTCTATCCTCCACTACTTGGAAAGCTTTAGGTTCTTCATAGCTTCTCCCCATCACCTAGAATCTGTTGGCTTTTATAAGAGGAACTAGTCAACCATTAGGGATCCTTCCTAAGTTTTGTTAAGTTATGGTATGTTCTATGCTTATAACAGTTTACTTCTTTTTCTTATTATATTCCACATATTAGCAATTACATGTACATAAAGTAAAGTGCAGATAGAACATTAAACGATCAACATAAAACAGGCCAAGACAAGAGACACAAGATGTGGCGGCTAGCTAGGGAAAAACCCCACAATGTGTGGGGAAACCCTTTTATCAAATCTTCTTTTATCTTCAATAATTCAGTAGAGAGAAATAGTACAAGCAGTAGCAAACCCTAGATCAGTAGCATTAGCATTAGCGGCTTCATTATCAAAATAGGGCAGACGATATCTCACAAACCGACCGTCGGATTGACGTCATTCCACCACCAAACATTGTGGCTTCCAGAGGAGGCTTAAATGAACCCACAGCATAGTTCAGATGAGGAGATCTTCTAGGCCACGCAGGTCAATCTTTACTTCTGCAGTTGCAACTTCAGTTTCAGCAGTTTCCGGCTTCAAACTAGGGCAGTCGATATCTTGCAAACCATTCGTCAGATTGACTTCATTCCACCACCAAAATTTGTGGCTTTCAGAGGAGGTTCAGATGAACCTACAGCGTAGTTCATATGAGGAGATCTTCTAGGGCACGCAAGTCAATCTTTACTTATGCAGTTGCAGCTTCAGTTTTAGCAGTTTCCGGCTTCAAACTAGGGCAGTCGATATCTTGCAAACCGTTCGTCGGATTGACTTCATTCCACCACCAAAAGTTGCAGCTTTCAAAGGAGTTTCAGATGAACCTAAAGTGTAGTTCAGATGAGGAGATATTCTAGGCCACTCGGGTCAATCTTTAATTCTGCAGTTGCAGCTTCAGTTTCAGCAGTTTCCGGCTTCAAACTAGGGCAATCGATATCTTACAAACCGTTCGTCAGATTGACTTCATTCTACCATCAAAAGTTGCAGCTTTTAGAGGAGGTTTAGACGAACCTACAACATTGTTCCAAAGAGGAGATCTTCTAGGCCATGCAGGTCAATCTTTGTATCTGCAGTTGCAGCTTCAGGTACAACAGCTTCTGGCTTCACATATGTGAGAGAGAGACCCATTTCTGCGCAGTAGAGAAGAGACTCATTTCTGCATAGTATAGAGAGAGAGATGTGATTAGAAGTGTGTGAGAAAATGAGGAAAATTCCTCTTATATTTATACACAACGTTGGTGTTTGAATAGATGCGACTGTTGGGCTTCTGAGCCTACATGAGTTGTAGGTTGGCTTGATAATAATTCCATAATCAAAATAAATTCATATCTCCATGAATACTTATCGGAATCGGATGATCTTTATATCAATCCTACACCTCTCGATGAGAGGAATCTAATAAAAATATTATCAGCCATGAATAAGATGACCCACATGAAGTTTTTCCTTGGTTTCCAATTTTAATAAGTTTCCTATTACTTTGGGAGGAAAAATCTTCTATTTCGATGCTATGGTTGTCCAAGGTCCTTTATATTTTAATCTACTCCTTGAAACTATGTTTATATCATGGGGACTCTTGTCTCTTCCCTCTTTCGAGTGATGTGTTTCCCACATGAAGGAAGCATTGTGACCATTGATCAACCTACATTCATTGGTTCTAAATCAACTCCCAATCAACCATCATCCCTAAATAGTTCTTATGTCCAAGCGGTATCACCCCCACCATAGGTTAATTATGTGGCCACCTATTCCATGCCCACATCAACTGATGATCTAGTCAGTGATATAATGTGTCATGTACTGGGAGCACTAGAAATTGATATTTCCATTAGATCCCTTGACAAGTATCCCTTGCAGAGTGTTATTCTCCCATCTGGTGAGAATATCTTGGAATTCATGGTCTCTTATAGTCCATGATTGTAGTTCCCATGAGGATAGTTCTTTTACTATGTCAACCTCATTAAAAATTGAAATAGGTCCCCATGAGCAGATTTCTTTTACTCGTGTTAAGCTCGTTAAAAAATGAAACAAGGTGTCATGAGCATAGTTCTTTTACTTATGTTAATCTCGTTAAAAAATGAAACAAGGTTTCATGAACATGGTTCTTTTCATGTGTCAAGCTCATTAAAAAATGAAACAAATCCCCTTCTAATTTGAGTCTTTGATTAGATCTCATAAATTCCCATTCAACTCTTACAACTTGATATCGTAAACCTTCATTCCATCCACCTGTTAGTAACCAATAATCTACTTAGGTGAATGAAATGAAGCTTCAGGGGCATGTACCACGAATTGTGTCATTATGATAGGGGTATTCAAACTCATTTCAAGCGTAGTTTATCATTGTTTCAAGGTTGTGTAAAAATGAAACCAAATCCAAGCATAGCTTGTTTCTATTTGTAGCTTGTGTAAAAATGAAGCCAAATCCAAGCATAATTTTTTCTCATGTTTCAAGCTTGTGAAATAATGAAACCAACTTCAAGTATCCTCAAGCACAGTTTCCCATGTTTCAAGCTTGTGTAAAAGTGAAACCATTCCCACTTTACCTCTCATGATTGCCATCTTTATCAACATGTTTTGCTTGATGAGCCTTGGTTTTTTTCATTCCATCATCACCATCTCTTTGGTTGACCATACGCTTTCACTTGGTTGTTTACCCTTGCCTAAGGAACATCTACATTCAGTGGTATTATTAGCTAGCCTCTTGACCTTTACATGTTTTGAATAGTTCCATTATAGCCAAAATAAGTTGCAATCATCTTATACCACTCGTTCCTCCAAGTGGAGTCCTCTTTTAGCTCTTTTCAGACTCCAAAAATATGAAAATATTGTCGAGCACTTGCCTTTTCGAACTCATAAAAGTAAATGAAAATATGTTTACTCAGTATGAGTTTAACCCTTTTTCAGGCTGAGATAGAATAGCTATGAAAATGGAACACCTTAGACAAGCATGGCTAAGAGGTTCTATTAAGTACTATTTTCTAGCTTTTCAGACTTAAGATACTATCTATGAAAAAGGATATCTAGAGTTTTCTTTTTTGCCTCTTTTTCAAACTCTCTAAACATGAAAAAGGTGTTGAGATTCACCTCTGTCAGACTCATAAAACTTAATGATGCAGGACTTGTCACCATTATGATATCAAGTTTCTCCTTCCTAGGAATCATCAAACTTACTATTATGGATTCATCTAAAGGATGAACTTATATGGAAATCATATGCTATCCCGTTCAAGCTTGCATAAAAAATAATGGGGTACTCACTAGAAATAGTTGGGGAAAAATGAAAGCGAACATCTCCTAGATTTTGTGTAAAGGCAACATGTCGCTCTTGAACATGACACTTATATGTTGCCTGTGTTAGGTTTGGCTTATTCTCACTTCATCACCTTCCTTCCTGGGTTTGGGAAATCCATTTTTCCTCTCATTTGATTATACTACTTCGTCATCATGACCTTTGATCCCCTATTGAATCAAATGCTTCCAAACTCAGGAGTCATGTCACCGATATGTTCAAAAGAAGTCATATTAGCAATTTTTACTGCTTATACATTATCTGATTTTCTGCCACAGTCCTGAATCAAACTTACCTACTTTACTATATCCTTTGTTTTTTTTTGATGATGTGTGATACATTATGGCCGTCCTTCGACAGATTTCTTCCTATCGATTTCAACTCATTATCTAGGAAGATGATCTAGAAACTCCCTTTTAGTACCTTGGAGCTTGCATGCTTCAATGGCAAGTTCTTCACATTCGACGATAGGTTTACATCATTTTCCTTCCATTGAATGAGTCTACGAGTGTTCAACTTCAACTTCATTATTCACACTTGTGGATTGTACTGATTGTACCTTGAGAGACATTGTCATTATTGGTGGTTTCTCTCGCGCCTATTAATGGTTTACATCATTGGATATAAATCAGGTGGTTTTCTATCATGTTCAAGTTTGACACATCTATTCACATGCTAGAATTTGTACATTGATCAGATTGGGACAAAGCTCAAGACCCTAGATTCCATCTGATGAAATCCAAGTTGCATGGATTTGTTAGTTATTCATGATTGTACACATGATTATATAGATGGTTGTGACCATACCATGGGTCCATATATATGATCCTTTCTATTCGAATGGCTACACCCATGTCGTCGATTCATGTATTATTGGATGCCTATTCAGGTACCATTAAGTACCTTTATATCATATATGTTAGATATGTATATGTATATGCTTGATTTGCAAGTCTCCTGATGATTTTTCCGGTCCTTGCCTTGACTTGTAAAGCATTTCACCCATCAGTCCTTATTCTACATTCATGATTTAGGGGGCATATGTTACACAATATTTTGTCACACCTCTTGTTCACTTCTTGTTCCACATCCTAAAGTGCCAAAATTTGCATAGCTTTTAAGTGTACTCATCATGAAACACATACGGAAACATCCCTAAAGAATGGAAGAAAAACTTCCGTGAGACAATTCTGGAGAAGGTTGACTGAAACCCTAAATTTTAGGACCAACAATCTTTGCTCCACTGCTTTCTCGTTCTGATGGTAGGCTGCAATTATTTTACCTAGCACTACCAATGTGGGTTTTGATATGAAATCCCATGTTGAACCTCTTCTGGCAGGTCTACTCAAAATAGAGGAGAAGCTTCGTATACTAGAAAGTTCAAGAAACAGTGAGCTAGATGTTGTTGGGTAGAGATATGGTTGAGCTCTCCCATTTGGAGCTCTTGATCTTACCTTTAATGGCCTTCCCCTTGAGATGTGGACCCTCCTCCCTCTTTTGTGGATCCCTAACTCCCTCTCCCTTCCTATAAATCAAATCCCCTCCATCCCCAAATTGTTGGTCATTGATTTCCTACATTCCTATGCTGAAATTATGCCTAAATATTGCTCATCTAACATGGAGAAGGAGTGCTTGAAGATTCTTGGCTTGGACTTGGACATCGACCAAAATGAGCTCTCCAACATTAAGGAAATGATTGTATGTTTCCTTTTTTGATTCATTAATATATATATCTGATATTCCCTTTCTATAAATGTCTAAATACTTATGCATTTAGCTTGATACTCCTCGATCTATCAAGTAGTTTATGTTTGATATATACTATGTATGCTCTTGTATCTTGTATTGTCATTTGATCTCTCTTACAGGTACTCGGACGTAACGAATAAGCAAGGAGTGAGCCTGGAATCTAAGGGATTGAAGTCATCATGAAAGGATTGAGAAAATAGTATCAGAGTGAGGTAGGTTTCTCTCTCTCTCTCTCTCTCTCTCTCGCTGCAATTTTTAAACATAAACTAGGAAAGTTTGCATTAGTTTCTTCATTTTGTTGTTAGACCCACTCATTGGGCTAGAAAGATCACCTTTGTCTACAAAGGGGGAATATCTTCACAACCGGGTATAGTTCCCTCACTCTTCCCTTTTCAATCCATTTGGATTTGCTTAGTTTTGTACCTTTGAGAATCATATGAAGGTGCTTCACATTCCCTCCTCTTGAACTTTTTGTTTTTTGGTCAAGGATAGGACATTGCTGCAACTCTTCAATATTTTCAGGACGGAAAACATCCCTTGAAAGAATCTGAACATTCTCTCCCTAGTCTTCAATCAAAGGAGGCTTACCCAATTTCATTTTCTTTTCACCTTGAAGATTTTCTTTCCTGATGCAAAGCCTTACTTCATCTTCAACCTGAAATATGTGGTCAACATGATGCTTATCATGCCTAGCCTTGTATTTGGCTTGACTCTTCACCAAATGTGATTGTCATTTCCATGCACCATCCTTCTTCAAAGACAAAACATTAGGAGACTGACAAGAAGATGTATTAGAACTAATGTTCATTTTTTCAAATAGCTCTTGCTTTTGCTTCTTGATCCCTGCATTCTTTAATACTGGAATCTTCTTAAAACCAACGTTTTGATTAGGACAATGGACCTGCTACAATTGAACTTCATGTTGTTTTCCTCTTTTAGGAGGCAAAATTTCAGATTCCTGAAACATCTTATTAAATGTGTTAACAAATTCAACTAAATCAAAATTTAGTGTTGCATCACATTCTTGGAAGGCTTCAAATTCATCAACATCTTTATGTTTAATCATCAACAATGAAAAATATTGACTAGCATTAACAAACCTCTTCATTTTTCCACATTCACAAGAGACAAATTCAACTTCTTACAATGTTCTCTAAAAGTGTACTCAATCCCACTTTTAAACAAATGATACTTGTTCTCATGGAGATGAAAGATGGATTTCCTGTCATATAAGTATGGGCTTCCCAAAACAATCCTACATATGTCAAGTGGTACCACATCAAGTTCTAACTCATCAATAAAATTTGCAGTGATGGTGAATTTAAGTATAGGTTTTCTTGTCAGTTGCAATTTGGCATTGTCACATACCCAAATCAAAGTATAAGGTTTAAAATGCATAATGGTTTCCAAATTTAGTTTCTTGATAATTTGTTATGAAACAAGGTTTTCTTGTGATCCACTATCAAACAAAGTGTCTACTTTGTTATGTTTTGTGATGACTCTAATATGGAAAAGCTATATTCTTTCTCTTTCATTTTGAGTTTCAGTGGGCTTTCTAGAAGAACTAGTACTTGCAATAGAATCCTTGTCTTTCAATCCCATGGCTATGATTTTTGTTTTATCTTTAGAATCAGATCCTAGATCTTGTTGTGTAGTTGCAATGGTCTTTTCTTTCTCCTTGGTATTAAACTTTTTGGGTCTCATCTCAGGATGAAGTTTCCAACAGTGGTCTTCATTATGGTCTCCTTTTGAACAAATTTTACATGTGAGTTTTTCTCCCTCTTTATTGACCGAAGAACTCTTTTTATCCTTGCCTTTGAACTTCCCTTTTCCTTTGTCTCCAGACTTAAGTGAATTCTCCCTAGTTTCTTCAGAAACATTCTTCCTCTTGATTCTAAATGAATTACCTATACACAAACTTCATCTAGTTTCGTAGGGTTAAACATGATAGTTTTTTGTCTTGAGTAACTATGCAAACCTCTAATGTATATCAGTAGAGTACATTGGGAGGACAAATATATACCCAAAATTAAAGATATTTTCCTAAATTCTTGAGTATAGCTTTGAACATTTTGACACTTAAAGTTTTTCCAATCCATTATAGTTTTTTGCATGTGTGCTAATGGATCAAATTGTCTTCTTATTCCAACAACAAAATCATTCCAAGAGGATAAAACCTTACCACTTTTATTCATGTCCTCTTGAGTTTTGGCCTCCCACCAAATAAGTGCGTTACTTTTCAACCTAAGAGAAGCAAGCTGAATTTTGGTCTCACATCCTTGATTATGTATATCCTACAATAAACTTCAATTTGACGAATCCAATTATCTAATTTCTCAGCATCTACCTCTCCATAATACATAGGAAATTCAAACTTTATGTCAAGATTTAAAAAAGGAGTTTTACCATGTCCCTTTGGAGAATTTGGAGGTGTTTGTGAAATGGTAGAAGAAGTAGAAGAAGATGAGGATGAAGACGAGGATGAAGATGGAGGTGAAGGTAGTGGCTTGTCACCATTTCCTCCATTCCCTTTTGGAGGTTTGTCTCCTTTTCTTCCATCACCTTTCGGAGGATTTGAGCTCTCTCCTTGCAAACTTGAATTCCTTTGCTCACAAATAACTTTTACCATTTCAAAAATTTCAAAGAAATCTTTTATGAAATTTCTTTCATCTTCAAACATACCTTCAAGACCTACTTCATGTGCCAAGACTACTAAAGCTTGAGGTATGAGTGTTCTCCTTGACAGAATTTGAGACCTTGGCTCCACAAGTTCTCCTTCTCCTATCTTAAGCTTCAACCTTGTAAGCATCATAAAACACTTGCAAACAGAATCGAACCTTCAAAATAACCTTGAGCTTTGGAACCAAACTAATCTGTAATGTAAACTTGAAGGTGATGGAAAAATTGCAAGTAAAATTTTATGTATTTTAGGCACTGGATCACTTTGAAAAACATATAAAATAATGGTTTTTTCAACTTAGTTAACAACATAAATAGAGACAAATATACCATATCAGAAACACATAACAACAAAAATTATAAAGGAGTTCACCCCTCTCCTAGGCTACATCTCCTTGTCTAACTTCCAATCTTGGGCCTCTTTCATAACGTGCTCAAATTTGTGTTTACATGGATTTATAGTGCTCACAAAGTAAATTTTATATCTCTAATGGAATTAGAATAGTCAAAAACCCCCAACTGGGCTCTTGCTGGGCTGAATTTGGATAAAAAGTGAAGAAGTTATGCTCTCTAGAAGATTTCTCTGCTAACTAGTTTGCAAACTAGACTGATCTACTATCCATCCTACAAACCTGCCTTTTTCAAGGTGCATCAATTGAAAATTTTTCTCGTCCCCAGCGAGATTTATACCAAATTCGGTGCAAAATATCATTCCATTTAAATTCCCTATAAGGCCTATGGAAGAAAACTTGGGCCACATGGGGCCATTTGCCTAGGGGATGGGGCTAAGCACCCACCCCTGTTAGCATAACCCCTAGCCACATCAGCACATGGTCTTGTGGAACGCCATAAAACTAGGGTCGTTCCCTATTCCCCACATGCTAGGTCACATGAGCCACCATGGAACCTGGGGCTAGCCCCCAAACATTTGTGCCCACTTGTCAGATATTCGTGTTGTTTGCACCATGGTTTTGTGTCACCATATAACTCAGGGCTTGCCTTAACTGTTAGCCCCCTTTTTTCGCTCGCACTATGGTTCCATGTTGTGTGTTGAAATCGTGGGTTGGGCTTAACTCTAGCCCCCATTTTTCGCCCGCGCTATGGTTCAATGCTGTGTACTGCAATCGTGGGCTCGGCTTAACTCTAGCCACCCACAACTGGTGCACTCCAATCGTATGTTATATGCACGAGACCATGGGCTAGTACCAAACATTTCGCCCCCGTGATTGTAGTTTCGGTCCGATGGTTAACAGTCGTGGATGTTCGAAGATTGGGTTGGGGTTAAGCCTGAGCCCTTGACTCCTGTTGCCTACAGTTTTGTGTCAGTAAGATGACCAGGGGCTAGGGCTTAGCCCCGACCTTGTCCCCCAACAACAGAGCACATAAAATTTAAATACATGTTTGCCACTATACATATCAGGTGACACCCTATGCCCTAGCAGTAAGGTGCTACAATGTTTCTCCTTAGGTCTCGCTTTCAAATCCATCAGGCCTCTAGCCGACCCTTGCCAAATTTTATTTGACCCCAGGGTGCCACGTGGAATCCCATGATTGCGTCACGTGGCATCCCACCATTGGTCCATATAACAAACTCAACCACCAATCAAAACCGCTCAAAATCGAACCAATCACAATAAGACACTTGGCAGCCTGCCATTGGCCCAAATTTTACACTGAACCTACCCAGTCACCTTGCCTAGTCATCATATGGACTATCTAGTCAGTAGTCTTGCAACCAACCTACAAATTGTTTTTACTTGCTTGGGAGAACGATTAGAATGTGATATCGAGAGAATACAATATCGGTTTTGAGTGATTCAAGTTGTGTTTGATTTAGGTCATCGAGATCTACGCTTTGGTATATGCTACGAGCACTTTTGAACACTTTGAATTTTGAGCACTTTACTGATCCCCTGTATCAATTAGGGTTTCCCCAAAAGAAAAACAAGATCCTAAACCACAAAGTGTTCATTGTCTCCTCTATTGTTTTCAATAACATCTATAGGTTCGAGGCTCAAAGAAAAAGCATAATAGATAGTTCATTGAGGTGTTATATGAAGATGACTAATTAATGTTGTTATATATTTTCTTTTGGCATGAGAGAGGGCTTTCAAAGATGATTGTTAGATTTCCTTTAGGAGGAAATATAATTAGATTTAAAATTTTAATTTAATTTTAAGAAAATTAAAATCTCTTTTTAATAATGTTTCTTTGCGCCCCCTGTTCACTCAAGTTAAGCCAAGTCAATATGTGGGGTTTCATTGCCACTCAAGTCAAGCCAAGTCAATACGTGGGGTTTCTTTCCCCCCTCTGTCCACTCAATGCGACATCTTCCTCGCTGCCCTCCTCTCATCTAATCAAGTCAATACAATGCTTTTATACTAAAGATACATATCTTCCAATAACACTACTTTTGAAAACCCTTATTGGTATCTAGTGGCTTTAGACCTACAAATTTTATGAAGATATATTAATAACTAATAAAAATATACATTTTTATAAAAAATTAATTAAAATTATTCTAATTAAAAGAAATATTTTAATCAATAAAATTTGAAAATGATATTATTTATTTTAATATATGATATAAAATTTGATAAAGTTATTGCTATCATTAATGTTTATTGAAATTTATTTGGTTTATTAAACCATAAAGTTTTATTTTTATTTTAATTATTATTGAAAAATATTTAAGAAAAACATTTTTAAATTACTATAGTTTTGTTGAAGTAAAATATTAGTATAGTTGATTGTGTAACTTTTTTTCCTAAAGTGAGATCTAATCTAGATATACTCTTCTTATAGAGATATAATAAATTTCAATTCTTTAAAATCCTAATGGTAATGATCTTTATAGCTGGCTAAATAATGAAAAAAATAAAATGCTTTATAATAACTTCTACACATTTTTTTTTTGTTCCAGTAAGAGTGGAGCCTTCCATTAATCGAGAAAAAATACATAATGTAATTTTTTTTTTTCCATTAATGGGGTCAAGAACAGCATCACCAGATTTGTGAACACTCAACAGACAACTGATTTGACACAACCTCGTGCCTAACTCAAAAAAAACTACAAAAAGACTGACTCTCAAACTACCAATGAGGTAGGATACCTGCCTTCCTAACCTGAAAGAGAAATTTAAAAGGTTCTAAAGGTGTTAAAATACTTAAGTCTCAAGCATCAAAGAACCCGAGAGCCCTTCATGACAAGGGCCCACAGATCCTACGGCCCACAATGCAATAGTGTGTGACTAAAAAACAAGCCTTAACCTGTGGTTGACTTAGCACTCGAAAAAACCGAGCGATCCAGCCGTCGAAGATCCAATGGTCATAATCTGATTTCGAGTCATCAACTTGCCCACCCATTAATTTTTCTTATGGACTCGATGAGAAACCAAAACTTCCGTTCTAAAATTTTTCAGGTCCATTTGAGGATTAACCTTTGATTGTCTTTATGACCTGAATAATGTGCGATCTAGCCCTCATGGATCCGACGATCCTGAGCTGATTTTGGGCCGGCAACATGCCCACTCTTTACTTTTCTATTCAGACCCAATGAGTAGCATAAATCACCGCTGTAAAGTTTTCCGGGTCCGTTTGAAGGTTTATCCTATGAGTAGTTATCTGCCCGAAATCCGTAGGATGCTGGAGTTCATTACAATCTTTAGTCGGCTGCCTATCAACCTGCCCGTTGTTTACCCCTTGCTTCTTCCCTATGATTCGTTCACTTTCTACTATTTCCATTGGTCTGTTTACTACTTATCTTTCATAAACTGAAAATAATCCCTATCTTCGATCACCTGTCTATGACATTCCTCACACAAATTCCCTGAGGGTGTCAACTCCAAAGCATATCTACAGTTATTTCTTGTACATAGTCCTCCTATTGGCTGTTCTGTGCACGTGAAAAAATTTGAGTGTTCTCAGGGTTCTCAAGTGGGATTGTATACATTGATAGACCTGCAATAACTGCTAGTGATTTGATACTTTTTTTGGTGTTGTGCCATTGCCTATCTTCTTGACCAAATTAATTATCAATTCAGAGTCTGCTTCTATGATGGCATTGTGTAAATTGGAGTTAATCAAGATTTCTAGGCATTTCTCTAAGGCCATGAGTTCTGCCATATTATTAGTGGCCTTCCCCAAATGACTATGAAAGATGACTTTTATGTATCGCTGCTCATCTCTTATGACTTCGTCATAACCAGCCACCTTAGGGTTTCCCTTAGAGGCTCCATCTTTATTAAATTTGAAAAAGCCATGAGGAGGCAGTTGCCAGAAGTCCTTCCCCGCCGTTGTATCTCTTTGATCTTTCTTATGCCCTTCGGGACAAGCAATTGGAGACCCAAATGAAAGAGTATATGAGAATCCTAGTTTAGAGGAGGGTTCTCGGGGGGTTTCTTTAGAAGGGTGCTCACAGTTTTTTTGAGTTGTCTTATAATCTGAGCTATGATGCTCTAGGTTGAGCTAAGTCTGTTCTTGAAAATCCTATTGTTGCGTTATTTCTAGACATCCCAGATCAAGAAACCTAGTACCAGAGTCCAGGCTTTGTTTATTATTTGATTTTCTGAGAAGTCTTTCCTCCAGTTCTTCAAAGTGCCAGTGATGCTGAATTCATCCCTGTCAGTTTGCCTAAAGATTGAAGCTACCCACTTCCACAAGGTAGAGGTGAATGGGCAGAGGTTGAGTAGGTGATCCATTATTTCTTTTTGTAGACCACATAACTAGCATCTAGATGAACTAGCTATACCACTTTTTCTAAGATTTTCCCAAGTCATAATTTTTGTATGCTGCACTAACCACATGAACAATTTGATTTTCATCCAATGCAGGTTCTACCATAGTTTGGAAAGCCTTAGCTAAAAACCCCACTATATGTATTATCATACAAGGTGGAAATACATCAAGATTACGCAAAGATTTATCTCTCACAGCTAGCCAGCTCTCAGTACAATCTTCCTGGATGCTCACAGGAAAACAAAGCTTCTCACAAGCCTTCTCCTCTGCCCTCCAAGCCTCCTATATCCTTGTGTTTCTTCTCCTAGGTGATCCTACTGTTACCAAGTGTAACACTGATCACTCTCATTAATCTCACACCCTGTAAAACTACGCAATCCTCTAGGAACCTTGTTCCTTCTGCATGTATGAGTTTTCTTTATAGGAAAATTCCTCCAACTAATAGTACAATGTCCCTGTCTTTAATCTCAACTTGGCCTTTGTCTGAACTGGCATGCATGAGTTATTTATGAGAGAATATTCAGTTATCTGGAGTACACTAGTTGCATGCATGCATGCATGCATTAATTGACTAACAAGTAGTTCCTCAAATTGTTTGGAACTAATTTAACTGGACTTAACTTAGTTAACTGAGCTAACTAATTACAACTCAAATACAACTCAACCTTATCTCCTTCATTAAGGGATAATATCCTTAATTTAAGGGATAACAGTTGCATGATGTCACACAGACTTCTAGCTTGAATTTCTCCAACTGATTAATCCAATATGAATTAATTAATTATTTTTCAAGCAGCTAGTGAGACTAAATTTGAATTTTAATTCTGAATTTTAATTCAAGGACAAATTAAAATTGGAATATTCTGAATGCTATTTTTAGCATTTCTTGTTGCTATTCTCAACACTCCATCTCAACAAGAAAGGAATTCAACTCAATCCCGATCCTAAACCTTTGGAATGTTCTGCATGTAACACTCCTCTCAAGTGTTGTTGCTCCAACAACTCTAGAAACAAAAAATATCCAAAATGAATCAGAATGATGCCTTTGTCATCAAAGTCTCTGACTGTTATTGCCTCTGTCGATTGAAAACTCTGTGCTTCTACTGACTCAGCCTTTCTGCACTGTTGTCAATCCTTCTTTGCACTCTTCAGTATCTGATTTCTCTAGCCTCTGTCAGTTTGATCTCTGACTGCATCAATCCCAATGATTCCTCCCGCTACTATGTACTTTGGGCTCCCGTAGCAAGGTACGATCCATGAGATAAAACTCTCAATGGACCCTGCCCAATTTCCTTCTTGGGACTATCACTTCACATCGACCCACGTCACTCCTAGAGGAATGGCTGCATGTGATCCCTCTGCTTACTCTGATTGTGGCTCCTCCACAATTGTCTAAGACTTCTTCTGGGACTGCATGTTGAAAGGTAATTTAATCTCTCTCCCAACCACCAATTCTTTAACATTTGCCTTGCTCCCCAAGGCTTTGCATGCATCTTGAACCTCAAGAGCATACAAGTTATGTACCTGTGAACCGATCTGTTTCACCTGTCCCGTGGTGATGTGTCTAAGGAAAACCTTTCCCTTACTGAAGACAACATCTTAGCCTTTGTCCTCCAACGTTGCAATCAATACCAAGTTCTTCTTCAATCCAGACACATAATTCACATCTGTCAAGGTGATAAGAGATCCATGCTCCCTCTTAAAAGCAACTGTGCCCACTCTTGAAACACTATACCCTTCATTGTGACCCATCTCTATGAGTATCTTGAGGTCTTTCTCCTCCAAGATACTGAATAAACTTTTATCAATGGTCATGTGGAATTAGGCTCCACTATCAAGAAACCAACCGCAACCCATCATTGAAGATATCATGCATGTGATGAGGGTGAAGTCCATTTCGAACTAAGAGGCCAATTCCTCACCTTCAGATCCTTTCAAGGATCCCTTCTTGGACTTCTTCGATGGGATAGTAATTGCATAATGACCCATCTCGTGACAATTAAAGCATCTCACTTTAGATTTTTCACCCTTCTTCCCTCCATGAGAAGAATTCAATTTGGGATGAGAATCCTTCTCCTTCCCTTTCCTTGCCTTACTTGCTAAGGCCAGATTTTCTTCATCCTCCTTGGATGAAGAACCATTTCATGTGCTCCTCCTGATCTCCTCTTGCATGAGATACAACGACAGTCGTTCCCAATCCGGAAGTTTCTCTCTTCCATTCACAAATTCTTGGTAGCTATGACAGCTCTTTGGAAGACTGAGGAGAGCAAGGCTCACCATATCATCATCGACAGTAGTTATTCCCACACTACCAAGCTCATCTGTGTAGGTGGTGAGCTTGTTTGGATATGTAGAAATAGTATCGTTGTTCTCCGTCTTGTTTCTTCGAAGCTTATCCTTGAGCGCCAATTTCCTCTGGTCGCTACTATTTTGGTAGAGGTCCTTCAATGTCTTCCACATTGAAAACAAAGTCTCCTTCCCATGGAGACTCGAGGCAATATGCTCTCGAACTCCCTCAAGGATGATTTGTCTTGCCCTTGCCACACACTTCTTCCATTTAGCGAACTCTTGTGCATTAGTTCAACCTGACTTTGGGATTTGTTGATCAATGAAATACTTCAAGTCGTTGTCTTCTAATATAGCCTCCATGCAATCTTTCCATGCTATGTAATTCAAGCTGCCTTACAAGGCATACTCGAGTCTCAAGCCATAGAATGCCACTGACCAACCTTGAAGTATGAGATGAATTCGATTTTGTACCTGCAACCAAGAACTTCAAACTTTGAATTTCCATTCTCAGTATATTGTTCACAACTTCGATCACCTTTGCTCTAATACCATGTAGAAATTCTCACTGTATTTTAACCTGATTATGCAATATAAATAAAGAAAAATACTTAATCTACTTCTACAATCAAACTTGCGGAAGCTTAATATATTTGAGCAAGATCAAGCAGAACACATATAACTAGAAGCTGGATCAATGCACATGAAACACATAAGAATACTCAGGGGAAAGCCTTAGATAAAAACCCCACTATCTGTATTATCATACAAGGTGGAAATACATCAAGATTACACAAAGCTTTATCTCTCACAGCTAGCCAGCTCTCAGTACAATATTCCTGGATGCTCACAGGCAAACAAAGCTTCTCACAAGCCTTCTCCTCTGCCCTCCAAGCCTCCTATATCCTTGTGCTACTTCTCCTAGGTGATCCTACTATTACCATGTGTAAAACTGATCACTCTCACTAATCTCACACCCTATAAAACTGCACAATCCTTAAGGAACCTTGTTCCTTCTACATGGATGAGTTTCCTTCATAGGAAAATTCCTCAAACTGATAGTACAATGTCCCTGTCTTTAATCTCAACTGGATCTTTGTCCAAAATGACATGAATGAGTTATTTATGAGAGAATATTCAGTTATCTGGAGTACACTAATTTCATGCATGCATGCATTAACTGACTGAACTCACAATTAGTTCCTCAAACTGTTTGGAACTAATTTAATTGGACTTAACTCAGTTAACTAAGCTAACTAATTACAACTCAAATACAACTCAACCTTATCTCCTTAATTAAGGGATAAGCTCCTTAATTTAAGGGATAACTATTGCATGACTTCACAAAGACTTCTAGCTTGAATTTCTTCAACTAATTAATCCAAGATGAATTAATTAATTATTTTTTAAGCTGTTGGTGAGACTAAATTCAAATTTTAATTCTCAATTTTAATTCAAGGACAAATTAAAATTGAATATTCTCAATGCTATTTTTAGCATTTCTTGTTGCTATTCTCAACAAGATTTTAATCACCTTTCAAAGACAAAAAATAAGTTTTATAAAATGGATGTATGTTTCTATTATAAATAGAAATAAACATAAGTTACTATCATTGTATACAAATAAATATCTAGATTTTGTTTTTAACATAGGCCAAAAGTTAACTTATAGAAAATAGATAAATGAGAATATTAGTACACTTATATTTATATAAATAATTATGCACATAAAATAGTACAAATAAAAAAAAAAAAAACAAAAACAAAAACAATATACATAGATTTATAATGATAAAAAAATGTCACTTTATAAATGTTGTATAGATTTAAAATCATCATACCAATTTATACATGTTTATATTCATACTCAATATAGGATGAGAGAATGTCTTTAATACCACATACTTTAATTTTTGGTATAATGCATTAGAAGCTTTGATATTAGCAAAGCTTTAATTATGTAGGCAATTGATACACCCCAAAAAAGGGCTTTGGCATCATTGGGGGTATCATCCACAATTTAGCTTTATCCCATAACATGAATATAGAAACCACTCCTCCAATTCCAATCCCTAATGCTATTAATGACATATGTTCATCCACATGACTTAGCCATCCCACTTTTACATTACTACTCTTACAAGCATTATCATCTTTTCTTGCTTGTCTTTCATTTATATTACATGAATCTAAAGGACATCCAAATAAACACTTATTCTTTTAGAATGAAGATACATTGAAAGTGGAAATTTGTGTCCCTGTTGGGATTCACCCACAAATATTATTTGATGAAACATCCAAAAAAATAGCTCATGTAGAATGGAGAGCTCTTCAGGAATTGATCCACTCAAAATATTTTTTGACAAGTCCAACTTTTCCAAAGTGGATATCCTACTAAAAGATGCAGGTATTTTCCCTTCCAATTGAATATGAGATAAGTTTATTAGTAGCAAAAAATTCACGCTACATATGCTTGCAGGGATCTCTCCTGTGAGATGATTGCAAGATAAATGAAGTATAGTGTTTTGAGATGACAAATATAATAATGTATACTCGTAGCTTTTCATGTTAATTTCTAAATTCATAAATGTTTCAATATAACCATCATTTTGTATATTTTCAAATTCATAGATCCTCTCAAGATGAACTGGTATTCTTCCATAGAATCCGTTGTTGGATAAATCTAACACTTGCAAATATGTGAGATTTGTGATGTGCCAAGGAATACAACCATGTAGACTATTATAGCCAAGGCTCAAAGCGCTCAAGTAATGGAAAAATGAAAAATATTGAGGAAGGTCCCCTACGAATCCATTTTTTCATAAATACAATATTTGAAGTCGGGTATAATTAGCCAAAGATGTAGGCAATGTCCCTAAGAGGTTATTAGAATAAATAGATAAAACCATTAGAGGAGTATAATTTCCAATTCTAGTAGGAATTGATGCCTCCAAGTTGTTTTTTGAGAGGGAAATATATATTAGTATGACATAAATTGGTAAAATCCACAGTGATACTACCAATGAAGTGATTTTTTGAGAGAACTAGGGAGTTCAACTGAGTCAAAAGGGAAAGGGTTACAGGGATGCTACCGACGAGCCTATTTTGAGAAAGATCTAGGGAGGTCAACCAAGTCAAATTGGAAAGGGTGATCTTGATGCTACTAGTGAGCCTGTTTTGACAAAGATCTAGGGAGGTCAACCACTTCAAATCAGAAAGGGTCACAGGGATGTTACTAGTGAACTTATTTTGAGAGATATCTAAGGAGGTCAACCGAGTCAAATTGGAAAGGTTCACAGGGATGATACAGGTGAGCTTGTTTTTAGGAATATCTAGGTAGGTCAATTGATTCAAATTGGAAAGGTTAATAGGGATACCAGTGAGCTTGTTTTCATAAAGATCGAGGGCAATAAACTTAGAGAAACTGTCAAGAACTATAGGGATGTTACCAATGAAATTGTTTACAGAAATATCTAAGTCAACCAATCGAGGCAAACCAATTTTTTTTATAGAAATGATGCTAGCAATGAATTTATTTTCTGAAATATCTGAGTCAATCGAGTCAAATCAAAACAAGTTATAGAAATGTATTGTTAAAATTGTTTTGAGAAAGATATAACTCGTTTGCATAGAATTTTAAAGAAGTCAATTGAATCAAATTTACAAAGGCTATAGAAATATTGCTCATAAACTTGTTGAAAGAAACGTATATTTTGATCAACTTGGTAAGATTGGAAATATCTACATGACCACTATCAATAAACATGTTAGTGGAGACTCTCAAATTGTTCAACTTGATAAAATTATCAATGACTTTAAATATGTGAGTAGTGACGTTATTTAACGAAATATCTAAGCTTGTCAAATTACTCAAATTGGCGATTTCGTGGGGTATGTTGGTGAAACTAGTTTCGTATATCTACAACTAGGTCAAGAAGTTAATGTTAACTATGGCTTCGGGTATGGTGAAGCTAAGGTAAAGAGAAACAATTTCGAGGGGAAGCTAGAATATTTCAGAAGGAGTAGAACCCATCATATTCATATTGTCATGAGACAATGAGAGGTGTCTCAGCTATTTCATATTACCCACTTTCCTATTTGTAACTCAGTCAAGAAGGTAAAGTTAACTATGGCTTCAGGTATGGTGAAGCTAAGGTAAATATAAACAATTTCGAGGGGAAGCTGGAATATTTCAGAAGGAATAGAACCCATCATATTCATATTGTCACGATAGAATGAGAGGTCTCTCAGCTGTGTCATATTACTCACTTCTGTGGTATACAACCAGAGAAATTGTTGTAATCTAGAGAGCCAGGGACTCTAGTTTCTACAACATGCCCAATTCCATTGGAATAGAACCTTAGAGTTGATGGTCGCTCAATTCAAGTGCTCGTAATGTTTCTAGCATGCCCAATTCCACTGGAATAGAACCTAAGAGTTGATTGTTCCTCAAGTCAACTGCTCGCAATGCTTGGAACATGCCCAATTCCACTAGAATAAAACTCAAGGGTTTATTGATGTTGAAGACAAGAGTGCATAATGCTTTAATCTCGCGAAACTTCGCTAGAATTTTTCATGTGGGATAATTATTAGAAAGACTTGGCTGGAGTTATTCATGTGGAATAATTATTAGAAAGAATGATTGAAAGACTGCAACAAGAATAAATCAAAGAATGAAATAAGTGTAGGTTATCGAGAGACGGGTAACTAGTACCTTCCAAGATCTTAACCTAAAGATTTATGGCGACCACTCTCTTGGTATGTGTTGGAAGTAATGGAGAAAGCTAAACCTAGATTATTGTCATGATGATGATAGGTTTGAAACTCTAATCTTAGACCTCATATCATAATATCTAGGGAGTGGTTGAAAGCATCCCATTAGTGTGAAAGCTTATATATTTGAGGCTCATCTGACTCAATGGAACAAGTGAGCTTGTATGACTGTTTGTACACTCTCCAGGTATCTCACCTGGAGAGCCATTTAGTTTATAGTTAATATATATTTAGTTTTTATCATGGTATCAGAGCTACAGGATTGAGGAACCTATATACTGAGTGAAGAATTTTCCCATCATGCCTGAGGAGAAATCGTCGCGTGGTTTGGAGGAAAAATCACGTCAATCCCACTATGAGTCTTCCTACATTTTATTTTGAAATTTCAGCATGACTAAAGGGTGGAATGGAGCGATTGAAGGGTTGAATGGAGCAAATCCACCGAGGTAAATCGCGCCGACCGTGCAGAACAAAACAAAAGAAAACACTGTGTTGTGTGGCTGCTTCTGTTGTGAAGAGATCGCAGGAGGCCAGACTTGCCCGAAGGCTAGAAGGAGGAGCAGGAAAAGCGGAGTATGTTGAACCATCTCTTGGTCTGATTTTAGACTTAAACGAGCTATTACTTTGGTCCTTCTACAGGGCCATCATAGCTGAGTTTCTAGCTACGTTTTTGTTTGTATACATAACAATGAGTACAATCATCAGTCAAGCCAACCAGAGGAATGCGTTTGTTGGTGTTGGAGCCTTTGTTATTGCATGTGATATTGGGGGAATGATTTTTGTTCTCGTGTATTGCACCGTTGGGATTTCAAGTGGCCATATAAACCCTGAAGTCATGTTTGATATGCTTCTTTCTCAAAAGGTGTCCCTGAATTGTGCAGTCTTATACATGTTGGCGCAGTGTGTGGGTGCAATCTACGAGGCCGGGATGTATATCATATGAGGGAGAGAGGCTGCCATGGTAGAAGAAGATGGGATTGCAGGTGTGTGGAGGCTGCGAGGAGCTGGACAACCATTCCACCTGCAAAATCGCCGAACTGCTAGATCGCGTGAAATCAGCGGAGGAGTGATCGACATGCCCAGATCTACATGTCGATTGAGGCACCATCACTGTTGATAGCAACGATCTAGTATTGTTGTTAGCATCATGTTTGAGAAACTCAAATTCCAGGTTGAGGAGATTCCAAAACCAATTGGATAAAATTTCTTCTAAGTTATTATATGCCACAATGAAAATGCAAAAGTTCTTACTGATTTGAACCCATTTTCAGAAATATGTGTTATCTGAAATTGCTAATTACATACATCAGAATTAGATATTCATAGCGTTTCCAGCTTGTGAGAGGTCGTTTTGTTTCTTGTCGCCAGAGAGAAGGGCATCGAGACTTGCGTTGCATAGAAGCCATAGTCTACAAGGTTCTATAGTTGAAGAGTTGCCAAAGGGAGAAGTTTCCCACCTGTGTGGTAATGGGGTTGTTGGAACTCGTTAGAGGATCATGTGGAGTCGAAAAGAAATCTCAAAGCAAGATAAAGCGAGATAAGCTAGACATTAACAACATGTTTATATTTGAAGATATTTTTTATTCTGATGATGATGTTTTTTTCATGTGGGCATTTGGCATTAACATGCGTAGTATGTTCAAGTCAGAAGAAATTTCAGAAAAATAATGTGGTTCTGTTGGTGACCACGAAAATCAAGAGGCACAGTCTATTGTGCAAGATCCTGAGATTGAAGACACACGAGATGATCTTTAGTAAGGGTGTAAAGAGGAACAAAGTGTTGAAGATCAATTGGACGAGCCACATGAAGCTGATTGCAAAGACATGAAAGAAGAAGACAAAGCTAGAGAGAATTTAAATTGTGATGATCTCATTAATATTTCTATGTGTTCAAATGTTCCATCAATGAATGATGAAGACATCATAGCTGAATTTCAGATGCTTGACACCGGAAATAGTGAGAGGGAAAATTCTCCTATCTAACCTGTCATAATCTTGAGAAGGGTGAGAATAAGAATTCAAGCTTTCCATAACTGCGGAAGGAATGAGGTGAAGATACATTACTACCTCATGGTGAGGAAAGTGAAGATGAAGCCTCGACTCAAGATGAACAAGCATGGACTCACAAGCAAAAAGACCAAAATGAAAACCTATGTTACCAAGTTTTTTATGTTTTAATTGTAAGCCTAGCTGAGACTAGACCAGCAGGCATATGTTATTGTTCAGTACCCTTTCTCCATTAAGGGGAAGCGTTGGAAGTAATGGAGAAAGATAAAATTTATATTATTGTTATGATGATGATAGGTTTGAGACTCTAATCTTAGACCTCATATCCTAATATCTAGGGAGTGGTTGAAACCATCCTGTTAGTGTGAAAGCATATATATTTGTGGCTCATCTGACTCAATGGAACAAGTGGGCTTGTATGAGCATTTATACACTATCCAGGTATCTCACCTAGAGATCCATTTAGTTTAGAGTTAATATATTTTCAGTTTTTATCAGTATGATGTTTGCAACGAATACCATAACATGACGAGCACCTGTTCTCGGAGTTCTCCATTGTCTAGTTGGAGAGGATACCAAATGTATTTCATATGATGGATACTAGTTACTCTCATTTACATGATGAGGGGAATTACTTATAATAGATTAAAAATCTAGGAAAAAATAACTTGATGAAGAATTATGTATAATGTTGATTTAAGGAGGAAAATTTTACAGTTTTTCAAAATCCAAGAAGTCTAAACATTTGGTGTTGCATCCAAGGAAGGATTATTATTTTAAGCTATATTGGAAAAACCAAATGTTTTCAAAATCAATTTATTTTTAACTATGCACCGTAATTTCACAAGACAATCATGCAAATGGTTATTAAACCTTCTTGTATATAATAACCTCTTACCTCAATTGAGGGGTCTAGTTTGTGGGGGGTTTTGGAGGATATGGAACATTTCATTTTAGCATCCTGAAAATGTTTGATGCAGTGACGAGATCATGATAACTTTATGATATTATGTTATGCACATCATTGTAGTGTTTTTTAGCTCCTCTTCCATGAGAAATCCCCCCATTCTTCAACCTCCACCACAAAATATTTATTTAGAATAAATTTATAAAAAAAAAAAAATAAAAAAAAACTATTATTTATATTTTTTGTTAATTTTTTATTTAAATTTTAATATCAATATAAATATGATTTCATTTTCAAATTATATATATGTGTGTGTGTGTGTGTATACACTTCCTTCAAAGAATTTAAACATCTTTCAAAGTTAAGAAATAAGTTTATAAAACGAATCTATGTTTCTAATATAAATAGAAATAAACACAAGTTACTATCATTGTACATAAAACGAATAATCTAGAATTAATTTTGTATTTTTAACAAAGACCAAAAATTAACTTCAAAAAATATATAGATGAGAAGTTCAGTACACTTATATTTATATAAAGCACCATGCACATAAAATAATATAAATAGATTAAAAATAAACAAAAACAATATACATAGATTTATAATAATAAAAAACTGTCACTTTATAAATGTTTTGTAGATTTTAAATCATCACACCAATTTATACATGTTTATATTCATACTCAATATAGGATGAGAGAATTTTTTTAACACCACATACCTTGTTTTTGGTATAATGCATTAGAAGCTTTGAGCTTAGCAAGCTTTAATTATGTAGGGAATCGATACACCCAAAAAAAGGCTTTGGCATCATTGGGAGTACCATCCACAATTTAGCTCTATCCCATAACAAAAGGATAGCAACTACTCCTCCAATTCCAATCGCTATTCCCATCCCTAATGCTATTAATGACATATGTCCATCCACACGACTTAGCCATCCCACTTTTCATTTGAATCATCCAAGAATTGTTCATTTATGTAATGTAAAGGAGGTTGCCCCCTCGAAGAGGCTGAATTCTAAGGCGTTGATCTCTCTTTTCTATCTTTTCTTGAGTTGGTTTCATAATAAATGAAGATACATTGAAAGTGGAAAATTGTGTCCCTATTGGGATTCGATCACAAAGATTGTTTGAAAAAACATCAAGAACAAATAACTCATGTAGAATGGAGAGCTCTTAAGGAATTGATCCACTCAAAATATTGTTTGACAGGTCCAACTGTTCCAAAGTGGATATCCTACTAAAAGATGCAAGTATTTTCCCTTCCAATTGATTATGAGATAAGTTCAGTAGTTGCAAACAATTCATACGTCCTATGCTTGCAGGGATCTCTCCTATGAGATTATTGCAAGATAAATCAAGTATAATGTTTTGAGATGACAAATATAATAATGTATACTCATATCTTTTCATGTTAATTTCTAAATACACAACAATTTCATCATTACCAACATTTGGTATATTTGTAAAACTAGAGAGCCTCTCTAGATCAACTGGTATTCTTCCACTTAACTTGTTGGGTAAATCCAACACTTGCAAATATGTGAGATTTGTGATGTGCTGAGGAATAAAACCATGTAGGCTATCATAGCCAAGGCTCAAAACACTCAAGCCATGGAAAAATCAAAAGTATTGAGGAAGCTCCCCTATGAATCCATTTTTGCTTAAATCCAATATTTGAAGTTGGGTATAATGGGCCAAAGATGCAGGCAACGTCCCTGAGAGGTTATCAGAATGAGCAGAGAAAACCATTAGAGAAGTATAATTGCCATTTCTAGTGGGAATTGATCCCTCCAAGTTGTTTTCGGAGAGGGAAATATATTCAAGATGACATAAATTGGAAAAATCCACAGCGATACTACCAATGGAGTGATTTTTAGAAAGAACTAGGGAGTTCAATTGAGTCAAAAGGACAAGGGTTACAGGGATGCTACCGGTGAGTTTGTTTTGAGAAACATCTAGGGAGATAAACCGAGTCAAATTGGAAAGGGTCACAGGGATGTTACCAGTGAGCTTGTTTTCAAAAAAATCTAGATAGGTCAACCGAGTCAAATTGGAAAGGGTCACACGGGTGCTACCAGTGAGTTTGTTTTGAGAAAGATCTAGGATGGTCAACCACTTCAAATTGGAAAGGGTCACAAGGATGCTACTGGTGAGTTTGTTTTGAGAAAGATCTAGGGAGGTCAACCGCTTCAAATTGGAAAGGGTCACAAGGATGTTACTAGTGAGCTTATTTTGAGAAAGATCTAGGGAGGTCAACCGAGTCAAATTTGAAAGGGTCATAGGGATACTACCTGTGAGCTTGTTTTGAGAAAGATCTAGGGAGGTCAACCGAGTCGAATTGGAAAGGGTCATAGGGATGCTACCTGTGAGCTTGTTTTGAGAATGATTTAGGGAGGTTAACCGAGTCAAATTGTAAAGGGTCATAGGGATACTACCCATGCGCTTGTTTTGAGAAAGATCTAGGCAGGTCAACCGTGTCAAATTGGAAAGGGTCATAGGGATATGAGTGAGTTTTTTTCGAGAAAAATCTAGGGAGGTCAGTTGAGAAAAACTACTAAGATCTAGAGGAATGCTACCAATGAAATTGTTTGCAGAAAGATCTAGGTGGGTCAACTGAGAGACACTGGAAAATTCTACAGGGATGCTATTAGTGAATCCATTTTCAGAAATATTTAGATAAGTCAATCAAGTCAAATCACTACAAGTTATAGAAATGCTATCATTAAAATTGTTTTGAGAAAGATATAACCGACTTTAAATGAATTCTAGAGAATTCAATTGAATCAAATTTACAAAGGATATAGAAATATTTCTCATAAACTTGTTCAAATAAAATTCTATTTCAATCAACTTGGTAAGATTGGAAATAGCTACATGACCACCATCAATAAACATGTTATCATAAACTATCAAATGGTTCAACTTGGTCAAATTAGCAGTGACTATAAATACGTGAGTAGTGAGGTTATTTGACCAAAGATCTAAGCTCATCAAATTACTCAAACTGGCGATTTCATGGGGTATGTTGGTGAAACTATTTCCGTGTATCTATAACTCGGTCAAGGAGGTCAAGTTCACAATGGCTTTAGGTATGGTTAAGCAAAGGCCAAGAGAAAGAGATTGGAGGGGAAGCTGGAATATTTCGAAAGGAATAGAACCCATGATGTTCATATTGTCACACAAAAATGAGAGGCGTCTCAACTCTGTCAAATTTCCCAACTAACGTGGTATACTGCCTGTGAAACTGTTGTATTCTAGAGCTAGGGACTTTAGTTTCTGCAACATGACCAATTCTACTATTATAGAATCTAATAGTTTATTGTCCCTCAAATCAAGTGCTCGCAACACTTTAAGCTGGCCCAATTCCATTGGAATAGAACCTGAGAGTTGATTTCCGATCAAGTCAGGAGCTCGCAACCCTTTAAGCTAGTCAAACTTGGCTGGAATTCTTCCTGTGGAATAATTATCACAAAGAATGATTCAAAGAGTGCAACAAAAATAAATCAAAGAGTGAAATAAGGTTGCGGTAAAGGGTAACTTCCAAGAGCATAAACAAAAGGTCTATGTCGACCACTATCTTGGTATGATGTCGGCAGTGAATACCATACCATGACGAGCACATGTTCTTCGAGTTCTCCGAGTTCTCCACCTATTTTTCTATACTACCAAAAAAAAAGCGTTGTTGTTTGTGGAAACACCTACAAAGACTTATGGATTATTTTATTATTGGTACACCTAACTAATTCTTATTTAAGCTGAGTATCAAAGGGAGTTATTTTGTGCTCCATTATATTTTTTAGGTTGTAATTTCATTATATAGAAAATTGTAGCCTAATTTCATTACCGTTTTGATATAAACACTATTTCTAATGCAATTGTTAGACTTTTCTAGTTACTATTCTATCTTTATGTTGTAAAATAAACAATGATCATGAGTAGGAAATATGTGATAGGCTAGTTCACATACCCTCTTCTAATATTCTGTTTCTTATTCTTATGTTTAATTTTGTTCTATTTCAACTCTTTTAACTTCTTGGTTGGTTTATAAGCTAACCATGAAGGTCTCGGGAACAAGGTTTCTACTAGGATATATCTATATTAACTTTGGATCTATTATGTCATGTTGTGAAAGACATCATATAACTCAACATGTCCTAAACCTGTATAGAAAAACTTCTAAAATTTTATTATGACCTTTTCTTAATGTTCTTTGGGTACTTGGAATGTCCAAATTTTATGCAGATTTTCCATGAAGTGGAAAATTATTATAATATATTATCTTAATGTTTACTGTGAAAAGTTGGTACATAGTAATAAATTATAATATTGTTATTGAGGATGGAGCTATAATGTGTTTTTTGGCTATGTTTTTTTATTAATTTATGTCATAAATGCATGGATAATAATTATTTCTATAGGTTATAAGAATATGATTCAAATTCAGGGACATTATGTGATGCCCAAAAGAATCCTTGGCTTCTAAGGAAATATGGATGCATCCAAATGTAGAAGTCACAGGTTATTTGGTACATTAAACAAGGGTTTGTTGTGCTATCTTTTGACATCTAAATATATATTTGATATTAAGTTACATAGTCTTTTATATGCAAACATAGATCCTAGTTATGGCATCTTCATTTAACTCAAGGTTTCAATATATCAATGGTTGGAAACATATTTGAAATGTTCAACATTTATGGTAGTGAATAAGTGATAATGCATCACTACTCGAAGAATTTTTTATTATTCGTAATAAATTATATTTTCAATCCACCTTTGGGCTTAACATATTAGTATCCTAGCACTTCATAGATGTCTAGTTTATATGGGTTTGTTAGGGCTTAATAGACAATACCCTATAACTTATGTACATTTAAACATATAATTAAGATGGGTCTCTGATATAATAAAGTCTCCTAATACTCTACCTCCTAATCTAGAGCATTGCATTTCTTTGAGTAGCTCAACTAGCATAAAAGAAAATAAAAAAGATAAAAACAATAGAATTCACAAGTATAGAGAGAATATTTGAACCTATGTAACAAAAAAAAAAAAAATCATCTCTAAACTAGATTCCCTCTTCCATTATCTAAACTAAGTTCCTGGACCATTGTGCCATATTCAACTATGTTGATTAGTTAATCTAAAATGGAACTATAATATATTTGAACCTTAGCGATCACTAAATGTGAACTTAAATCATTAACCAAGTAAATTGGTCTTTATTAAATATGGTATTGTAAATTCCACGATCATGTAGCTTTAATGATTGTTGTAATTAAAGTGGAAATGTCTAAAAATAGATCCAATATCAAGAAACAATATTTTTTAACCCATTTGAAAAATAATTCCTATTAGTAAAATGCACCTCATCCAAAAAGAAATATCTTCGAAGTTCTAAGTGATAGCTAAAATTGGCCCATGAGTTAAAATTTCCAAATACTTGCAATATAAAAGTATCCATTATGCGATAAATAATATTATATAAATTGTATGAGTAAAATTTATATGGTACTACAAATGAGGGCCCCTTTACAAATACTCGGTCAGAGTGCCCTTTAATTTAAAGTTGAGACTTTTAGTTAGGACATGTCCTTTCATATGTCTCATCATTAATTATAAGTTATCATTAATTGTAAGTTATTAGTTAATGTGTTTATATTATTTGTATTATTTTATATTTTTGTTCATAACAATACTTCCCCTTTAGAAATGATTTTCCTTTTAAATCATACTTATGGAAAGGATTGACGTCTTTTTCACTAGCTTGTAACATTTTTGCATCACTCTCTGTTCTTGGCATTGTCATCTTTGATGATACAAGATGGTATATATTTCTAACCACTAAGCACAATTGTTTAACTCTAACATGATATAACCATCCTACTTCAATCCTATATGGAATATTGTGCTTACATGATTTGAAAGATGAATTATTAATATGAAATTTAATTATACTATTATCAATATTCTTCGGTAGATAGGTTAATTTTTCTTTTTTTGGAATGATACATATACACTTATTGTTTAAGATATTTTACTTTATTATTTGGATGCCAATAAGGAGTTCTTGTAATATGATTTCCCTTATCATGGTTATAATTTTTTTTTGGACTACTTAAGGCGTGTTTTCCTTCATGTACTAATTTTGCTTGCTTTATTGATGGATCTTTAGTTGGAATTCTCATCATTTCCAAAACAACATCTGAATATGTTTTGACTTCAATTGGATTTGTATCTTTCCAACTACTGTGATCAATGGGATCTTTATTTGTTCTCTTCTCCACAACTACGATATTTGAATCTTGAAATTTTGAGACTTTCATATAGATAACTTGTCATATTCTATTTTGAAAATGATTGCTCAAAATTATCAAGTTTCTTAATTACATAAGAATATTTTAGTTATGGTTCCTCAGACATGAAATTTATTGATATTCTCATTTATATATGTTATCCTTAATCTTTTGATACTTGAGTTTCTTATTTTTTAATGTTCTAATTTATTGAAGAAAATTTTGATTAAGGCTCTTCAAGAAAGAATTTCCTTCAATTATTTTTATAGGTCTTCATTGAATTTCGTCTTGATGCATTCCTTTTCCCTTTATAATTTTTGTTTCATAGACTTGTACAAGTAATTTTTTACTATGATATTTTAAGTTAGAATGTCCGAAATTTTTATTTGTGATAACCTTGTTGAATTTTCTTTACATCTTTGATATTGGATTTTGAATTTATTAAATGATCACCTTTTAGGTATTTTGGTGAAGGTACTATCAAATCTGATATCATTGTAATTTCCCAAAAGGTCACTTTCCTCCTCTTGTAAAAAAATAGAAAAAAAAAAAAACTTTTTGTTTAATATAAATGAACCCAATGTTCCAGAATAATGATAAACTGAGAATTATGTTGATCTCTTGTTTATCAAAAAATTCAACATTGAATTGAGATAGATATCCATAAGTATTAGTTTTTCCTTGCAAATCCTTCATTTCATTTCGGTTTTTGCAAAAAATGTCTTATTTTTCAATTATATTTGGCTATGGAATTAATAATTAATTTTCCAAACCAATATTAATGTGATTTCCCTTGTGGTTCATGCTAGTAATGATGTTAATATTTTTTTATTCAATATTTATTTTAAATGTAAGTAACCCATAACATGCAATTGAGAAAACTTTATAAGAGATTTTTCTTTCTTTCATTTTCAAAAAATAAAAAATTTCAATAATTATAACAAGCTTCAAGACTGGTGTCTTTGCGCTTTTATAAAAAAATGTAATTCCACTGCTATATACAATTTCCTTTTCACCACACACACACATATATGACACACCCTTCCACCCCCTTGGATATTTCTTGGGATGTGGAAGGTGTTACTTTAAATAAACCTGACCTCTATGGTCTAATTACTAAGATGGGGTTACAAAAATCATCTTTTTCCAATCTTTTAACGATTCAAAATAGATATTACCATCATATTTAGCTCATAAAGGGCTCTCTAATGGTAAAATTTTTATTTAATCTGAATCTCGATTCAAATTTATGCCCATATGAAGCTTGGGTCCCTTAACCCTTGCCACATTAACAAGGTTTTGCACATGGCAACTTGAGTGGCCTACATGGCACTTCCACATCACTTGTCATCTAGCTTGGCACCCACTATGTTATCACTCCATTTCACCCTCATGCCACTCTTCTAAGAATTTTCTAGTTCAAACATCCATAGTGGGATTGTTAATTTCACATTACTTGCAAGGGAATTTTCTTGTCTAATTCCTTCATTAGTTTGCACCCATTTTCGTAGGTGCTTCCACATCATCTTGGGCCCATAGTGCCACTGTGCTCTAGTGGAGCGAAGCTATACACTAGAATTTGAATAATGTGATGGGAAGTTTTGCATTAGATGATGGCCCTAGTCTCATCATGTGCCTTCCATCAACCACACTCACATTTGGGAAATTATCATTGTCAAACCACCACAATGCGAGGGAAATTTTATGTGAGGAAATAGGAAAATATTTGTATTTTTTCTTCTATCCACCACACCCACCTTTTAAAAGGAACATTGCAAAACAGATCCAAATAGTCAAGCTTCGAGTGACATGTCCCCTGGTCATGTAGAATCCACGTCAACAACATGTAGCATCCCCATGCCAAGTGGAATCACAAAATTACACCATGTATTAGGTGGACTCAGTCAAATGAACATTGAAAAGAACCCTTTCCAACTACCACCTATTAGTTGGGTTCAACTGAATCAAAATTCAAAAGCACCATCTCTAACTACCATGTGTCCTATTAACAGTGTGCTAGGTCCATGTCCACATCCTCTAAATTCCAATATGGCAACCACATCTAACCTATGTGCCATCAACCACCTCAACCCAGCCAAACGAACCCACAAAACCTCACTTCTTCATGTAATTATTCATTTTTTGTTATATTCCCTTCTTATTACCATTCTTTGGGACATACATATTGTTGTCTATTGAGCCCACTCTCATTATCATTCCTTCATGGCACAATGTTAAAAATCACGTTAGGTAATAGGGATATTCCCATTCCTTGACTTCTGTCATTAGTGCCCCATCTCCATAGTGACCAATGCATATCACTTCGCAGGGATAGTTCAACATGGATTAGTGTTAATAAACCATAATCCATTTAATTAAATAAAGATTACATTATTCCTTTGATATTCATCAAAACCTGAATTCTTTTATAATTCCACCAATGTTTATTTTACTTGTATGGAAGTCTGTTACTCCACAACACTCAGGCTTGGAACTCTTATGGACTTTGAGGACTTTTCAAATCCTTCCTCGGCATCAAGAAATATTGAGAAACATGACCATAATAGAAGTGAAACCTTCATTCCAATGCAAACATTCCATAAATCTATCCATCTATAGACTCATATACAACACCACTATTCAATATCATAAGGAATTTCCAAAACAAATAATATTAGATCCACTGAGTTACCATGCATTACACCAACCATAACCATTTTTCTCGATGACAATCATAGTCCTTAAACAAATAGGCAGCCATAGTGTTCAAAACATATCAAATAATGGGCTCACAATCCATAACAATCTAGTTAAGCACAAAAAGCATACATGAATGACGATGAATATAGCTTTGCATTTTATGGCAATATTAGTAAAAACAGAGCACTCCAAGCCCCTAATATCCATGAAGAAACCCACATACGACATCCCATCAATGACAACATGAATACCACATTTACCCATTGCAGTGTATAACATGTTAGTTTAAGCAATTAAGCTACCATGCATATTTATGTAAACAACTCATGATCATACAGAGACCTTAGAAGCCTTTCTAAGCTAGGAGTTAGAAAAATGTATTAATTCAATTATACGTTTGAAACATTAAATATTTTCATATATTTTAGTTTTTAAACTCTCCCCCTCCACCATAAAAGATATAAAAGAATAGAGAAAGTAGCACATTTTTACTCTAATCTATTTTGTGTGAGATTTTGTTAAGTACTTAATATATTTAATTAAATTTTTTATTTAAAATAAATTAAAAAAAAAACAACTATTATTTATTTTTCGTTAATTTTTTTTTAAATTTTAATATCGATATAAATTTATTTTCATTTCTCCATATTAATAATAGTATATAGGTATATGTATATGTATATGCATATGCATACACATAACATACATACAATACATTACATACATACATACATACATACAAACAATACATACACTATTATTAGTATATAACATATATATACTTATAATATATATATATATATATATATATATATATATAATATATATAATTAACTTATAGAAAATATATAGATAAGAAGTTTAGTACACTTATATTTATATAAAGCACCATGCACATAAAATAGTATAAATAGATTAAAAATAAACAAAAACAATATACATAGATTTATAATAATAAAAAAGTATCACTTTATAAATGCTTTGTAGACTTTAAATCATCATACCAATTTATTCATGTTTATATTCATACTCAATATAGGATGAGAGAATTCTTTTAATACCACATACTTCATTTTTGGTATAATGCATTAGAAGCTTTGAGCTTAGCAAGCTTTAATTATGCAGGGAACCGATACACCCCAAAAAAGGACTTTGGCATCTTTGGGAGTACCATCCACAATTTAGCTCTATCCCATAACAAAAATATAGCAACCACTCCCCCAATTCCAATCCCTATTCCCATCCCTAATGCTATTAATGACATATGTTCATCGACACGACTTAGCCATCCCACTTTTGCACTACTACTCTTCATAGCATTATCACCTTTTCTTGTTTGTCTTTCATTTGTATTACATGAATCTAAAGGACAGCCAAATAAACACTTATTCTTTTGGAATGAAGATATATTGAAAGTGGAAAATTATGTCCCTGTTGGGATTCGGCCACAAAGATTGTTTAATGAAACATCCAGAACGGCTAGCTCATGTAGAATGGAGAGCTCTTTCGGAATCGATCCACTCAAATTATTGTTTGACAAGTCAAATTGTTCCAAAGTGGATATCCTACTAAAATATGTAGGTGTTTTCCCTTCCAAATGATTATGAGATAATTTTAGTAGTCGCAAAAAATTCATACTTCCTATGCTTGCAGGGATCTCCCCTATGATATTATTGCAAGATAAATCAAGTATAGTGTTTTGAGGTGACAAATATAATAATGTATACTCATATCTTTTCATGTTAACTTGTAAATCTGCAAATGTTCCATTATGACCATCATTTGGTATATTTGCAAATCCAGAGAGCCTCTCAAGATGATCTGGTATTCTTCCACTCAATCTGTTGTTGGACAAATCCAACACTTGCAAATACATGAGATTTGTGATGTGCCAAGGAATACAACGATGTAAACTATTATAGCCAAGGCTCAAAGCACTCAAGTAATGGAAAAATGAAAATTATTGAGGAAGCTCCCCTGTCAATCCATTTTTGCTCAAATCCAATATTTGAAGTTGGGTATAATTGGCCAAAGATGTAGGAAATGTCCCAGAAAGGTTATTAGAATAAGCAAAGAAAACCATTAGAGAAGTATAATTGCCATTGCTAGTGGGAATTGATCCCTACAAGTTGTTTTCGGAGAGGGAAATATATTCAAGATGACATAAATTGGAAAAATCCACAGGATTACTACCAATGAAGTGATTTTCAGAAAGAAATAGGGAGTTCAATTGAGTCAAAAGGGCAAGGGTTACAGGGATGCTACCAATGAGGTTGTTTTGAGAAAGATCTAGGGAGGTCAACCGAGTCAAATTGGAAAGGGTCACAGGGATGTTACCAGTAAGCCTGTTTTCAAAAATATCTAGGTAGGTCAACCAAGTCAAATTGGAAAGGGTCACAAGGGTGCTACCAGTGAGCTTGTTTTGAGAAATATCTAGGATGGTCAATCACTTCAAATTGAAACGAGTCACAGGGATGCTACCAGTGAGTTTGTTTTGAGAAAGGCCTAGGTAGGTCAACCACTTCAAATGCGAAAGGGCCACAGGGATGTTACTAGTGAAATTTTTTTGGGAAATATCTAGGGAGGTTAACAAAGTCAAATTGGAAAGGGTCATAGGGGTGCTATCGGTGAGCTTATTTCGAGAAAAATCTAGGGAGGTCAATCGAGACAAACTACCAAGAGCTACAGGAATGCTACCAATGAAATTATTTATAGAAAGATCTTGGTAGGTCAACTGAGACAAATTGACAAGTCTATAAGGATGCTACTAATGAATCCATTTCTAGAAATATCTAGATAAGTCAATCGAGTCAAATCACTACAAGTTATAGAAATGCTATCTTTAAAATTGTTTTGAGAAGGATATAACTAGTTTGTATGGAATTTTAGAGAAGTCAATCGAATCAAATTTACAAAAGATATAGAAATATTGCTCATAAAGTTGTTTGAAAAAGGTCTATTTCGATCAACTTGGTAAGATTGGAAATAGCTACATGACTACTATCAATAAACATGTTATCAAAAAGCATTAAATGGTTCAACTTGGTCAAATTAGCAATGACGTTAAATACGTGAGTAGTGAGGTTATTTGACGAAAGCTCTAAGCTCATCAAATTACTGGAATTGGCGATTTGGGCAGGTATGTTGGTGAGGTTATTATCCCAAAGAAGTAATCTCGTCAAATTACTCAAATCGGCGATTTCATGGGGTATGTTGGTGAAACTATTTCCGTATATCTCTAACTTAGTCAAGGAGGTCAAGTTCACAATGGATTTAGGTATGGTTAAGCAAAGGGCAAGAGAAAGATATCGGAGGGGAAGTTGGGAATATTTCGAAAGGAATAGAAGCCATCATGTTCATATTGTCATGAGAAAATGAGAGGTGTTTCAACTGTGTCAAATTTCCCAACTGATGTGGCATACCGCCCGTGAAATTAGTCCTCTAGAGCTAAGGGTCTAGTTTTTGGAACATGGCTAATTGCACTAGAATAGAACCTAACAGTCGATTGCCAGTAAAATCAAGTGCTCACAATGCTTGCAACTTGCCGAATTCCACTGGAAAATAACCTGAGAGTTTATTGTAGCTCAAGTCAAGAGCTCACAATGGTCAATCTAGAAAAAATGATTCAAAGAGTGCAAAAAAAATAAACGAAGTCATTGAATAGAACCTGAGAGTTGATTTCCGCTCAAGTGAAGTGCTCACAACACTTGCAGCTTGCCCAATTTCAGTGGAATAGAACCTAAGAGTTTATTGTAGCAAGTCAAGAGCTCACAATGGTTAATCTACAAAAAATTATTCAAAGAGTGCAACAAAAATAAATCAAGTCATTGAATAGAACCTGAGAGTTCATTTCCGCTCAAGTTAAGTGCTTGCAATGCTGGTAGCACGCCCAATTCCACTCGAATAAAACATGAGAGTTTATTGTCCCTCAAATCAAGTGCTTGCAACACTATAAGCTGGTGATTTCATGGGGTACGTTGGTGAAACTATTTCCATATATCTCTAACTCGATCAAGGAGGTCAAGTTCACAATGGCTTTAGGTATGGTTAAGCAAAGGCCAAGAGAAAGAGATTGGAATGGAAGCTAGAATATTTCGAAAGGAATAGAACCCATCATGCTCATATTGTCACGAGAAATGAGAGGTGTCTCAGCTGTGTCAAATTACCCAACTGAAGTGGTATACTGCTGGTGAAATTGTTTCCCTTTAGATCTAGGGACTCTAGTTTCTGCAACATGCCAGTTGCACTTGAATAGAACCTGAGAGTTGATTGTAGCTCAAATCAAGTGCTCGTAAAGCTTGCAGCTTGACCAATTCCATTGGAATAGAACCTGAGAGTTTATTGCCAATCGAGTCAAGAGCTCGCAACCCTTTAAGCTGGCCAAACTTGGCTGGAATTCTTCCTGTGGAATAATTATCAGAAAGAATGATTCAAAGAGTGCAACAAAAATAAATCAAAGAGTGAAATATTGTGGTAAAGGGTACCTTCCAAGAGAAAAAACGAAAGGTCTATGCTGACCACTATCTTGGTATGATGTCGGCAATGAATACCATACCATGATGAGCACATTTTCTCCGAGTTCTCCACTTTCCAGTTGGATCTGATACGATGAACTTTTTGAATGACAAAAGAGGATGCTAGTGGAGATAAAATTGGAGCACTTTTGAGTCAAAAATAGAGACCAATAGTATACTTTAGTGAGAAACTAAATGAAGCTAAGAAGAAGTATTCTTCTTATGATAAATAAGTTTATGCTATTGTACAAGCTTTAAAAAAATGGAGACATTATTTTCTACCAAAGGAGTTTATATTGTATTCTGACAATCATGCATTATAGTTCATAAAAAACCAACGAAAATTGAACTAGAAACATGCCAAGTGGGTAGAGTTTATATAGAGCTTTACTTTTTTGATCAAACATACCAATGGTAAGTTGAACAAGGTTGTTGATGCTTTGAGCAAGGTAAATTTCATTGTGCAAGAATTAAGATTTGGTATTGTAGGATTTGAAGAAATGGTTGATATGTATAAATATGATGTGGATTTCAAAGATATTTATGCAGTTGTACAAAATCCAATAGTTCATAACAGGAGTCAGTGGTTAGATTATCTATCCAAGGAGGTTTACTATTTAAAGGTAACAAATTATGTATTCCCAAATGTTCTATGAGGGAAAACATAATTAAGGAGAAACACAGTGGAGGACCATCTGGTCACTTTGTACAAGAAAAAAACTTTGCTCAGGTAAATGCCTTTTACGATTGGCCAAAGATGCAAACTGATGTTAAGAGATTTGTTGAGAGGTGTACGATATGTCAGCATGCTAAAGGGAGAAGCCAAAATATAGGATTGTACCTGCCATTGCCAATACCAGACTGACCATGGGATGCAGTTAGTATGTATTTTGTTTTGGGGTTACCTAGAACTCAACGGGGGAATGATTCCATTTATGTTGTGGTAGATAGATTTTCCAAGATGGCACATTTCATTGCATGTAAGAATGCTAGTGATGCAACACGTATTGCTAATCAGTTTTTTTCAGAAGTTGTAAGGTTACATGGATTTCCTGTAAGTATTGTGTCTGATAGGGATACAAAGTTTGTTGGGCATTTCTGGAGAACTCTTTGGAAGAAAATAGGTGCAAACCTTAGTTTCAGTTCAGCATACCATCCTCAAACAGATGGATAGACCGAAATGATAAAAAAATTCTTGGGGAACATATTAAGAAGTTAGTGTATCAAAATCCTAAGCAGTGGGATTTAGCACTTGCTCAAGTAGAGTTTGCTTATAATGACACTCCAAACTGAAGTACTGGAATGATTCCATTTCAAATTTTTTTTGGAATGAACCCAAGAGGTGTGTATGAGCTCAGAAATTTGGGTAAACAGGAGACAAGAAGTGAAAAAGATGAAGAGTTTGCAGAGCAGATGCAGAGACTACAAGAAGATGTCAAAGGCAAATTGTTGGAAAGTAGTGGCAAATACAATCAGAGAGCTGACATGAAGTGAAGAGAAAAAGAATTCCAAGTGGGGGATTTAGTGATGGTATACTTGAGAAAAGAAAGATTTCCTGCTAAGACTGACAATAAACTAAAGATGAAAAAGATAGAGCCATGTAGAATTGTAAGAAAGTTTTCAACTAATGCTTATGAAATTGAATTTCCAGAAGGAATTGGAATATAACCTATCTTCAATGTTGCAGATTTGTATCCATACAAAGAGACAGAGACAGAGCTACAGAAGATGAAGTTCAAACTTTGAACTGGGAAGAACAAATGCCAAAGGCAGTTAAGAAGCGGGTGGAAGTTGTTTTGGAGAAAAGAGTATCCAAAAGAACCAGAGATCTGGTTTACTTTCAGTATCTAGTCAAATGGAAAGGACAACCAGTGGAGGATGCTAGTTGGTTGACAACAACAGAGTTGCAGAAGTATGGAGTAAACCTTCAAAGTCTGAGGGATGATTCTTTACTTTCCTGGGAGTCTGATGCAAGAGCATCCAGACTTAGCCAGCAATGTGATTGTTTGTTCACATGTTGTGGCTAAGTGAGTTGAATTTCATTGACCTGAGTGGTCAAAAGTCAATTTTAGTAGAGAGGGTTGGATCTCTCGAAAATGATCTTTACTTCATTATTGTAATAATTATAAAATTGTATTACTTTTAGACTAAGTGATAAGTTGTTAGCATAGATGTGAAACAGAGCTTAAGAATAGAGATTTAATTGTTAGATTGATTAAAATAGAGATCGAGTTGTTAATGTAGTTAGAATAGGATTTGACTCATAAAAGAGAAAAGATCGAGTTGTTAATGTAGTTAGAATAGGATTTGACTCATAAAAGAGAAAAGAATGTAATGGAGAAGGATTAGTTGAGATGAGAGAGATTTGAGTGAGCAAGCGAGATTTTGAGTGATAAATAGGGTTTGAGGTTGTGACAGAGGTCAAATAAAACTTATTAATTGAGTCGAGAGGGCCAAGACCCTGTAATTACTATTTTATTGAATAAATTGATTAAGTGTGCAGTTGTGTGTTAATTCTGGTGCAGAAGTTCATTTGTTTCTACGTATCGTTGTTCTGGACCCTAAACGAGTATTTCCTCTGTTTTATCATTTTAATTATAAGTCTCAGTGTTTATGTGTTCTATCATTAATCATGATCATTCAACATTAAAGGTTAATATTAGCATTAAGTGCTAAACCTTCCTTAAGCGCTTTATTAAAGTTTTGATTTAAAGCACATGGGCTATATTTGATGAGTGGGAAGTGGTATATCGTGTGCTCAAAAGGTGGTAAGTGGTAATATTCCAAGTCCGTGTGATTAGCCTCAACGCTCGACACATAGCAGACGGAGGAGAGAGAAAACAACTTTTCTCCCATGGCTTTGAAGTGATAACGACCGTGCTAGAGTCCGTGCGAAATCATGCGGCGACTGTTGGATGGGACGGAGTAGATCGATGGTGGAAAATTGATAGGCCAGTTGGCGATCAAGGAAAGCAATAGCTGTTAGATCTGGAGAGAGAAGATCAACGATGCAGAGTGAAGCACTTGTTAAAAGTTAAAGTTAAAGTGGGTCCGACGGTGTTTAGTGAGAAAAGTAGGACCCTCAAGGGAAAAAGGTCACATACAAGACCCCATCAAATGAAGCTGATTGGTTATAAACTTAACCATTAGTCTATTCTTAGACTACCACCTTATTTTGTCAACCTTTTGCGTCACAAAATACCTCCAAGGAGTCAGGCTTCAAATGACATGTCCCCTAGTCATGTAGACTCAATGTCAACAACTTATAGCATCCCCATGCCAAGTGGAATCACAAACTTATGCCATCTATTAGGTGGATTCAATCAAATGAACATTGAAAATAACCCTTTCCAACTACCACCTGTTAGGTGGGTTCAACCGAATCAAAATTCAAAAGCACCCTTTCTAACTACCACATGTCATATTAACAGTGTGATAGGTACATGTCTAGATCCTCTAATTCCAATATGGCAACCACGTCTGACCTATGTGGCATCAACCACCTCAACCCAGCCAAAAGAACCCACAAAACCTCACCTCTTCATGTAAATATGTATTTTTTTGTTATATTCCCTTCTATTTGCCATTCTTTGGGACATAGATATTTTCTTCTATGAACCCACTCTCATTATCATTCCTTCATGGCATGATGTTAAAAAGCACATCAGTTAATAGGGATATTCCCATCCCTTGACTTATGTCATTAGTGCTCTGTCTCCATAGCGACCAATACATATCACTTGGTAGGGATAGTGCAACATGGATTATTGTTAACAAACCATAATCTATTCAATTAAATCAAGATTACCTTAATCCTTCGATATTCATCAAAATTTGAATTATTTAATAATTCCACCAAGGTTTATTTTACCTGTATGCAAGCATTTTACTCCACAACACTCAGGCTTGGAAGTCTTATGGACTTCGAGGACTTTTCAAATCCTTCCTCGGTATCGAGAAATCTTGAGAAGCATTACCATAATAGGAGTGAAACCTTCTTTCCAATGCAAACATTCCATAAATCTATCCATTTATAGACTCATATACAACACCACCATTCAATATCATAAGGAATTTCCAAAAAAATACTATTAGATCTATTGAGTTACCATGCATTACACCAATCATAACCCTTTGCTTGGATGACAATCAAAATCCTTAAACAAATAGGCAGCCATAATGTTCAAAACATATCAGACAATGGGACTCACAATCCACAACAATCTAGTTAAGTACATAAAGCATCCATGAATGACTATGAATATAGCTTTGCATTTTATGACAATATCAGTAAAAACAGAGGCCTCCAAACTCCTCATAACCATGAAGAAACCCACATACAACATCCCATCAATGACAACATGAATACCACATCTCTCCATTACAGCGTATAACATGTTAGTAAACAACTCATGATCATACATAAAACTTAGCAACTTTTCTGAGCTAGCTATTAGAAAAATGCATTAGTTCAATTATAAGTTTGAAACATTAAATATTTCCATATAGTTTAGTTTTTAAACTCTCCCCCTTCACCACAAAAGATATAGCAAAATAAAGAAAGTAGCACATTTTTAGTCTAATCTATTTTGTGTGAGATTTCGTTAAGTATTTAATATATTTAATTAAACTTTTATTTAGAATAAATCTATAAAATATATAATAATAAAATTATTATTTATATTTTTTGTTATTTTTTAATTTAAATTTTAATATCGATATAAATATGATTTCATTATATATATATATGATTTTTTAATCACCTTTCAAAGTTAAGAAATATGTTTATAAAAATGATATATGTCTCTATTATAAATAGAAACAAACACAAGTTAGTATCATTGTGTATAAAATCAAAATATGTAGATTTATTTTTGTTTTTTTAACAAAGACCAAAAATTAACTTATACAAAATAGATAGATGACAAGTTTAGTACACTTATATTTATATAAATCATTGTGGACATAAAATAGTATAAATAGATTAAAAATAAACAAAAACAATATACATAGATTTATAATAATAAAGTATCACTTTATAAATGCTCTGTATATTTTAAATCATCATGCTAATTTATACATGTTTATATTCATACTCAATATAGGATGAGAGAATTTTTTTAATACTACATACTTTATTTTTGGTATAACGCATTACAAGCTTTAAGCCTATCAAGCTTTAATTATGTAGGGAATCGATACACCTCAAAAAGGGGCTTTGGCATCATTGGGAGCACCATCCACAATTTAGCTCTATCCCATAACAAAAAGATAGCAACCACTCCCCCAATTCCAATCCCTATTCTCATCCTTAATCCTATTAATGACATATGTTCATCTACACAACCTAGCCATCCCACATTTACACTACTACTCTTAATAGCATTATCATCTTCTCTTGCTTGTCTTTCATTTGTATTACATGAATCTAAAGGACAACCAAATAAACACTTATTCTTTTGGAATGAAGATACATTGAAAGTGGAAAATTGGTTCCCGATTGGGATTCACCCACAAATATTATTTGATGAAACATCCAGAACAACTAGCTCATGTAGAATGGAGAGTTCTTCAGGAATTGGTCCACTCAAATTATTGTCTGACAGGTCCAACTATTCCAAAGTGGATATCCTACTAAAAGATGCAAGTATTTTCCCTTCCATATGATTATCAGATAAGTTCAGTAGTCGCAAACAATTCATACTACCTATGCTTGCAAGGATCTCTCCTATGAGATTATTGCAAGATAAATCAAGTATAGTGTTTTGAGATGACAAATATAATAATGTATACTCAAATATTTTCATGTTAACTTCTAAATCTGCAAATGTTTCATTATAACCATCATTTCATATATTTGCAAATCTAGAAAGCCTCTCAAAATGAACTGGTATTCTTCCACTAAATCTGTTGTTGGACAAATCCAACGCTTGCAAATATGTGAGATATGTGATGTGCCAAGGAATACAACCATTTAGACTATTATAGCCAAGGCTCAAAGTGCTCAAGTAATGGAAAAATGAAAAGTATTAAGGAATCTCCCCCGTGAATCCATTTTTTGCTTCAACCCAATATTTGAAGTTGGGTATAATTAGCCAAAGATGTAGGAAATGTCCCAGAAAGGTTATTACAATAAGCAGAGAAAACCATCAGAGAAGTATAATTTCCATTGCTAGTGGGAATTGATCCCTCCAAGTTGTTTTCTGAGAGGGAAAGATATTCAAGATGACAGAAATTGGAAGAATCCCAGGGATACTACCAATGATTTGATTTTTATAAAGGACTAGGGAGTTCAATTGAGTCAAAAGGGCAAGGGATATAGGTATGTTACCAGTGAGTTTGTTTTGAGAAATATCTAGAGAGTTCAATCGAGTCAAATTGGAAATGGTCACAAGGATGCTACTAGTGATCTTGTTTTCAGAAATATCTAGGTAGGTCAACCGAGTCAAATTGGAAAGGGTCACAGGGGTGCTACCAGTGAGTTTGTTTTGAGAAATATCTAGGATGGTCAACTGCTTCAAATTGGAAAGGGTCATAGGGATGATACCGGTGAGTTTGTTTTGAGAAAGATCTAGGAGGGTCAACCGCTTCAAATTGGATAGGGTCACAACAATGCTACCAGTGAGCTTGTTTTGAGAAAGATCTAGGGAGATCAACCAAGTCAAATTGGAAAGGGTCATAGGGATGCTACCAATGAGCTTTTTTTGGAAAATATCTAGGGAAGTCAACCGTGTCAAATAGGAAAGGGTCATGGGGATGCTACCAATGAGGTTACTTTGAGAAAAATCTAGGGAGGTCAATTGAGATAAACTACCAAGGGCTATAGGAATGCTACCAATGAAATTGTTTTTAGAAAGATCTAGGTAGGTCAACTGAGACAAATTGACAAGTTCTATAGGGATGCTACCAGTGAATCCATTTTCAGAAATATCTAGATAAGTCAATCGAACCAAATCACTACAAGTTATAGAAATGATATCATTAAAATTGTTTTGAGAAGGATATAACTTGTTTCCACAGAATTTTAGATAAGTCAACCGAATCAAATTTACAAAGGATATAGAAATATTGCTCATAAACTTGTTGAAAGAAAACTCTATTTCGATCAACTTGGTGGAAAGATTGAAAATATCTACATGACCATTGTAGATAAAAATGTTATTATAAACTATCAAATGGTTAAACTTGGTGAAATTAGCAATGAATTTAAATACGTCAGCCATGAAATGGTTATTTGACGAAAGATCTAAGCTCATCACATTACTCAAATTGGCAATTTCATCGGGTATGTTCCTCAAACTATTTTCGTATATCTCTTACTCAGTTAAGGAGGTCGGGTTCACAATGGCTTTAGGTATGGTTAAGTGACTGCCAAGAAAAAGAGTTTGGAGGGGAAGCTGGAATATTTCAGAAGTTATAGAATGCATCATATTCATATTGTCATGAGAAAATGAGAGGTGTCTCAGTTGTGTCAAATTACCCAACTAATGTGGTATACTACCATTGAAATTGTTGGCCTCTAGAACTAGGGACTCTAGTTTCTGCAACATTCCCAATTGCACTAGAATAGAACCTGAGAGTTGATTGTAGCTCAAATCAAGTGCTCACAACGTTGTCAGGTTGCCCAATTTCACTTTTATTATTTTGAGCATCCTAAAACGAAATTAGTTTTTTATTTTGAACTAAATGATGATAAGTAAATATGATTCTACAATTCCACCATCCAAAACACAAAAGATGAAACGATAGCGACAAATGTAGGGTGCTCTTTCTAATAAGAAAATTGAGGACAATAAGATGAAACAATGTAGAGAGAATGGAAACGATGGAATCCTTGAGCCTCTAATTTAGAAGATAATAAAAGTGCAACAACGAAAATAACAAAAGAAAATTTTCAAAAGACTATGATAACTTCAAAATAAAAGAAGGGAAGAAACAAATTGAAGCACAAGCACTTCCAAAGTGAATAATGAAGTTGCAAAAAAAATTATTGTAGAAACTATGAACCTTTGAGCATGAAGGAGGAAGCATAGAAACAAAATGTCGAAGAAATTGTGACCATAGAAGTATGCTAAGAAGGCCATTCAACAATGGAGTTGTAACAATGAGCTCATGTTCTTCAATTTGATTCTCTCTTAATCTAAAGGAGGTAAACAACTACCCTCTCTCATGGTTCCTTTGTATGATTATGTTAGGCCCATGCTAGCCAAACGATTTAGAAATTCACATTTGTCTAGACGTTTAGGTGTGTGATGACCAAGTTTCAACCAATCAAGGCTATGATTGAGATAAAAGAATATTGTTCTTAAAAGAGAAAATATGAGTTTGATAGCCAATATTAGGATGATTTGTGTGAGCTATAGACATAATTGTGGTGTGAATAAAATATGGGTGATGATTAGTATTATATCCATGTGGGACATGTAAAAAATACATTTGTGGGTCAAAAGTTGAATAAGAATCATGTTGATGTGGGCGAGGAAAATACACACAAAATTACTAATTAAGAATAGCAAGGGAAGCAAGAACACGATGAAGTGAGCCTAGAAGTAAGGAGACCATATATGGCTCCTTGGTCAAGCATAAAGCAAGTGGTGTGAAAATAGGTTGAGATCTGTATAACCAATTTTATGTAAGGAGGATTGCTTCTTTCAAGGATGGGAAGAATTATGTTGTTTAGAATCTCTTCAAATATGTTGAAAATTCTAGCAAGAAATTCTCAATTTGATTTTGCCTTGATTAAATTGAGAAACTTTGAATTTCCACATTAGGAGTCAACTTGGATGATGTTAACGTGTGTGACATGGCTTGTGTCACCTCGTTTACTCAGTAAATTTGAGTTGGAAGAGTTAGAGTCCCATTATGCATGTGTGATTGCTAATTTGTAGCAATTAAGGTGAGTTATCTCAGGTTGTTTTCAGTTAAACTGGTTCCAACTTTTGGAGGAACTAGTGGAAGGTCAGTTAAGCAGTGGGATTTCAGTCAAACTTAGTGATCATCTAGTTAATGGATATATCAGCCCAAAATAGCTAGTTCATGTAGAGAATTCGAGTTACCTAGTTGAGGTGGAGATTCGAGGGTAGTGTAACATCAGTCGTAAACTAGTCTTGAGTGTACAGTTATTGCATGCAATCAGATGATTAACCTTGGGAATTGCGCAATCCATTTTGGATAAATTCCTAAATATTAGGGGTCTAATTTCTCAAGGAATTATGCAAGGAAATAGGGTCTCAACAAGAGGCATAAATTGACTAATTTTGGGTCAAAGCTTCTCAGTGAGAAGATAGATAAGTTATGCACTTGTAGGTTGAGCTCAAATTGAGCTAGAAATTGTAATACATCTCTATTAAACAGATTAACGCAAGCAGACAAAGGAATTTTTAGCATATTTCTTTCCCATGGAAAAAATATTGTGTGCATGTGTGTTGTTTCTCATTGCATTTTTGTGTTTGATGTTCTAAATTGTTAATTGAATTTTGCAGAGCAATAGAGTATTTTTGTGTCTTGTGAATTTGATAAAAATTTCATGAGAAGTTGCAAGTATACACCATAATTTCTATAAAATACACCCAATCACAGTTAAAGGCTATGTTTCAAGGTAGTCCCTATTAGTACTAATGAGATGATGCTTATCATTGTAATATTGATGTTCCACTATGGGAATGCTAATTTTTAATACGTAATTATTTGAATCTAACATTGAGGAGAATACTTCAAAATATTATTTAAAAAATAACTATACATTAAAATTCCTACTAAATTAGACTTATTTTCTGTCATGCCTAATTTTATATACTACCAAAAAAAAATGTTATTGTTTGTGGAAAACCCTACAAAGAGTTATGGATTATTTTATTATTGGTACACCTAACTAAGTCTTTTTTAAGCTGAGTGTGAAATGGAGTTATTTCATGCTCCATTATATTTTTTAGGTTGTAATTTAATTATATAGAAAATCGTAGCCTAATTTCATTACCCTTTTGATAGAAACTCTATTTATAATGCAATTTTTAGATTTTTATAGTTACTATTCTATCTTTATGTTGTAAATTCAGCAATGATCACGAGTATGAAATATGTGATAGGCTAGCTCACATACTCTCTTCTCATAAGCTTCAACACCTTTTTCTTATTCTTATGTTCAAGTTCGTTCTAATTCAATTCTTTTAACTTCTTGGTTGGTTTACAGGCTAACCATGAAGATCTCATGAACAAGGTTTCTACTAGGATAGATCTATATTAACATTGGATATATTAACTTTGGATCTATTATGTCATGTTGTGAAAGACATCATATAACTCGACATGTCATAAACCTGTATAGAAAAACTTCTAAAATTTTATTACGACCTTTTTTTAGTGTTCTTTGGGTATTTGGAATGTCCAAATTTTATGTAAATTTTCCATGAAGTTGTTAATTATTATAAGAAATTATCTTAATGTTTACTATGAAAAGTTCGTACATAGTAATAAATTATAATATTTTTATTAAGGATGGAACTATATTGTTTTTTTTTGTTGTGCCTTTTATTAATTTTTGTCATAAATGAATGGATAATAAATTCTTTCTATAGGTTCTCAGAATATGATTCAAATTGAAGGACACTATGTGATGCCCTAAAGAATCCTTGGCTTCTAAAGAAATATGGAGGCATCCAAATGTAGAAGTCACAGATTATGTGGTATGTTTAATAAGGGTTCATTGTCCAATCTTTTGACATCTAAATATATATTTGATGTTAGGTTACATAGTCTTTTATATGCAAACATAGATCCTAGTTATGGCATCTTCATTTAACTCGAGGTTTCAATATATCAATGGTTGGAAACATGTTTTAAATGTTCAACCTTTATGGTAGTGAATAAGTGATAGTGCATCACTACTCAAAGACTTTTTTATTATTTCTAACAAAATATATTTTCAATCCACCTTTAGGCTTAACATATTAGTATCCTAGCACTTCATAGATCTCTAATTTAGATGGGTGTGTTAGGGCTTAACAAATAGTACCTTATAGCTTATGTACATTTCAACATCTAATTAAGATGGGTCTCTGATATAATAAAGCCTCATAATACTCTACCTCCTAATCTAGAGCACTGCATTTCTTTGAGTAGCTCAACTAACATAAAATAAAAAAGATAAAAATAATAGAATTCACAAGTTTAGAGAGAAGATTTGAACCTATGTAAAAAAAAAATTGCATCTCTAAACCAGATTCCCTCTTCCATTATCCAAACTGAGTTCCTTAATCATTGTGCCACATTCAACTATGTTGATTAGTTAATATGAAATGGAACTATAATACATTTGAACCTTGATGATCACTAAATGTGAACTTAAATCTTTAACCAACAAGTAAATTGGTCTTTATTAAATCTGGTATTGTAAATTTTGAAAATCATGTAAATTTAATGATTGTTGTAATTAAAGTGGAAGTGTCTAAAAATAGATACAATATCAAGAAACAATATTTTTTAACCCATTTGAAAAATAATTCCTATTAGTAAAATGCACCTGATCCAAAAAGAAATCTCTTCGAAGCTCTAATGTGATAGCTAAAATTGGCCCATGAGTTAAAATTTCCAAATACTTGCAATATAAATGTATCCATTATGGGATAAATAATATTAAATAAATTGTATGAGTAAAATTTATACGGTATTACAAATGAGGGCCCTTTTATAAATACTAGGTCAGAGTGCCCTTTAATTTAAAGTTGAGTATTTTACTTAGGACATGTCCTTTCATATGTCTCATCATTAGTTATAAGTTATTAGTTAATGCATTTATATTATTTGTATTATTTTATATTTTTGTTCATAACAATACTTCCCCTTTAGAAATGTTTTTCCTTTAAAGTATACTTATGGAAAGGATTGACGTCTTTTTCACTAGCTTGTAATATATTTGCATCACTCTCTATTCCTTGTATTGTCATCTTTGATGATACAAGATGGTATATATTTCTAAGCACTAAGAATTTTTTTTTTAACTATAACAAGATCTAACCATCCTACTTCGATCCTCTATGAAATGTTGTGCTTACATGATTTGAAAGATGAATTATTAATATGATACTTAATTATACTATTATCAATATTCTTCAGTAGATAGGCTAATTTTTCTTCTATGGAGTGATACATATACGCTTATTCTTTAAGATATTTTCTTTTATTATTTGGATGCCAATAAGGAGTTATTGTAATATGATTTCCCTTATCATGGTTATATTTTCTTTTGGATTACTTAAGGTGTGTGTTCTCCTTCATGTACCAATTTTGCTTTCTTTATTGATGGATATTTCGTTGGAATTCTCATCATTTCTAAAACAACATCTAAGTATGTTTTGACTTCAATTGGATTTGTATCTTTCTGAGCACTAAGATCAATGGGATCTTTATATTTTCTCTTCTCCACAATTAGGATTCCCTAATCATAAAATTTTGATACTTTCATATGGATAAGTCGACATATTCTATTTTGCAAATGATTGCTCAAAATTATCAAGCTTCTTAATTACATAAGAATATTTTAGTTATGGTTCCTTAGACATGAAATTAATTGATCTTCTCATTTATAGATGTTATCCTTAATCTTTCAATACTCGAGTTTCTCACTTTTTAATGTTCTAATTTATTGAAGAAATTTTTTATTAAGGTTCTTCAAGCAATAATTTCCTTCAAATTTTTTTATAGGTCTTCATTGAATTTTATCTTGATACATTCCTTTTCTCTTTCTAATTTTTGTTTCATAGACTTGTAGAGGTATTTTTTTACTGTGATATTTTAAGTGAGAATGTCTGACGTTTTTATTTGCGATAACCTCCTTGAATTTTATTTACATCTTTGATATTGGATTTTGAATTTATTGAATGATCACCTTTTAGGTATTTTGGTGAAGGTACTATCTTTTTTGACATAGGAAAAAATCGTAATTTTATGCATAAGAAGAAAATTACATTTTGTAGATGCTTATAGCATATGCAGATGGGTTGTTCTTGAAAATCAGGATGCATAAGAATACAAAAATAAGCAAAGAAATATTATGCCAACAGGTCTATACTTTCCTGCCCTTTTTCTTTTCCACTTTTCGCTAACCACTAGTGTTGGAGTGGGAACAATTATAGCAAGTTGGTTTTCCTCTGTCTTCATTGGTTGTTCTTTGTCAGATTCCGAGCCTTCAGAGCTATGTGCTCGTTTGATGCCACTTATTTCCAGTTGTAATTCTTGTTTCTGTATCAAGCTATTTGGCCCCATTTCAGGTTCCGGGGTGCTTTCTTTCTGTGTATTTTCCTGTCTCATGTGCATGTCTGTGGGTTTTGTCTTCGGTTCCTCCTCCAACGGTTCAGTATTTTGCCAACCTTTGGGTTTTTTCTGTTGTTTCTTATTTCCATTTGGCCCCTTACTAGCCAATGGACAGGCATATTGTAGGTGCCCTGTCTGCAAGCATCCGCGGCATCTGAATGTTGTGTTCTCATAGTCAAGCGGTTGTATCCATAGTGAATTATTGAAATTCAATGTGATGTGATCTGGTAGACCTTGACTCAGGTCCACCTCTACACATATTCTTGCATATGTGAAGATTCCCCGTATAGCTCTGTCTTCATCTATTTTAAGGTACTTCCCTAAGGAGTTCCCAATGGATGTTAAAAAAATTTGGTGCCAAAAATGTAGTGGGAGATTATGCAGCCTTACCCCATCATGGTACTGGCATTGTTAAGACGCTCATGGTATTGGCATCAAATTTCGAGAACCAGGGGGTGATAAAGAGACCAGCGTTCCCCACAACCAGGGCCCCTAATTAATGATGTTGTCTCGTTCCAGTTCTGTGCTAAATCTAACTATGAAAAAACCCTTAGGGCCTAGATATATTTCATAGTTAGTTGACCAAGATGTGAAAATCCATTGATGCAGTGCATCGGATTTTGGCCAAAAACCATTAAATCTACATATAACAGCTTTATGGATGAAATCTGTGTATAGATTTGTTACCTCTGGCAGAGATACTGTAAGCATGATTCTAGCTTCTGTTCCACGATGTAGGGTCCTGGAAACTCTATAGTGGGTGTTGGTCTGTATTGCATTGGTTCTTTTCCTTTGACTGCATGACGGAAAGAGCCTGTAGATTTTGAGCTGGCCCCCTTGTATCCGCCTCACAGTCTCAGGTTGAGGGTGATGGTTGAATCTTTGGTGATTCCATAGTGCTGGAGTGTGCACTGATCCTCTAAGCAGAGTCCTGAAAATATCAGGTTTTGGTATGTTACTGGAGTTCCCAATTTGTTCTGGATCTCCTTTTTTAATTCTTGAACACACATCCCTTCCATGATTTGTACACAACAGTGTCTGCCTTCTATTGATCTGATAAAAATATGCATCAGATATGTATTCATATTTGACAGATCAACCTTATCCAGGCCCCGATTTACTGGATTGTAAGCCAGATCTAGCGGATTGATGGCAGATCTAGGGTTTCTATGTCTGCCCTCTATGTAAAAGTGCTGACTGCCTCCTATCAGCAGTGTTCCAGGGACAAATCTAATGGATTTGACAGTATTATCATATGCTCAGTTTGATCCTGATCTGCCTGACCTGATGTTGTGCATATGTTCCTTCTACTTTCGATCTGCCTTAAAGATCAGATCCGTGTGCTCTGGATTTGGCTTGCTAAGCGTTGTATGCCCTACCAAATCACCAAAGGAGCCATTAATCAGCCTGGGTACGGTGGCCCTGTCTGAATCTATCATGACACTATCCCTCACCTTCCGGCCGATGATGCAACCCTTTGTTATCTCAATGGGAAGCAGGTGCGCGGCATTCTGTTCTACCCTTGCTCGTTCAGCCATTTCCAGCCAGAGCCCTTCTTCCTCGTCTTTAAGTGTGGCATGAAGATCAACCCCAAGGAAGAAATTGCTATTATTTTGCAGATCTAGTCGGTGCTAGGTTGTGTTGTCCATACCATATGCAATTGCAATGAATCCACGGGGAAAACAGTGATAGAAACCTCGATACAGATAAGAAATGTGCATCCATGATTTGAGCAAGGTTTGACCAACTGCGGGGGGTCGATCAACCATGGGAGGTTTGTGATCGGATTCATTACGGGAGCAAATTCTTGACAGAGTTACCGATTTGGCTATTCCAGCAAACGAGATCCTATAGGGGCTACCTGCGTTCTCGACTCCTTTGGTGATCTGCAGTGTGACGGCGGCGGTGCAGGGTAGTTCAAAAACCCTAGCCATCTCTTGATCCCTCCACAAAGTAAAGGAATCACCAATATTGGTGAAGGTACTATCAAATATGATATCATTGTAATTTCTCAAAAGGTCACTTTCCTCTTCTTGTAGTGAAAAGTAAAAAAAAAAAAAAACCTTTTGTTTAATATAAATAAACCCAATGTTCCAGAACAATGGTAAACTAAGAATTATGTTGATCTCTTATTTACCAAAAATTGCAACATTGAATTGAGATATATATCATAAACATTAGTTGTTCCTTACAAATCCTTCATTTCATTTCCGTTTTTGCAAAAACCATCTTATTTTTCAATTATATTTGGCTCTGGAATTAATAATTAATTTTATGAACCAATATTAATGTGATTTCCCTTATGGTTCATGCTGGTAATGATTTTAATATATTTTTCTTCAATATTTATTTTAAATTTAACTAACCCACAACATGCAATTGAGAAAACTTTATAAGAGAGTCTTCTTTCTTTCATTTTCAAAAAATAAGTTTTTCAATAAGTATAACAAGCTTAAATACTAGTGTCTTTTCTCTTTTATAAAAATTGTAATTCCACTGCTATATACAATTTCCTTTTCACCAAACACACACACATATGATACACCCTTCCACCCCCTTGGATATTTCTTGGGATGTGGAAGGTGTTACTTTAAAATAACCTGACCTCTATGGTCTGATTACTAAGATGGGGTTACAAAAATCATCTTTTTCCAATCTTTTAAAAATTCAAAATAGATATTACCATCGTATTTAGCTCGTCGAGAGCTTTATAATGGTATAAATTTTATTTCAATATGAATCTAGATTGAAATTTATGCCCATATGAAGCTCGAGTCCCTTAACCCTTGCCACATTAGCAAGTTTTTGCCACATGGGAACTTGAGTGGACTACATGGTACTGTTGCATCAATTGCCATCTAGCTTGGCACCCACTACGTTATCAAGCCATTTCATCCTCATGCCACTCTTCTAAGAATTTTCTAGTTCAAACATCCATGGTGTGATGGTTAATTTCACATTACTTGCAAGGGATTTTTCTTGTCTAATTCCTTCATTATTTTGCACCCATTTTTTGAGGTGCTTCCACATCATCTTGGGCCCATAGTACCACTGTGCCCCAGTGGAGTGAAGCTATCCACTAGAATTTGAATAGTGTGATGGGAAATTTTGCATTAGATGATGGGCGTAGTCTCATCATGTGCCTACCATCAACCACACTCACATTTGGGGAATTATCATTGTCAAACCACCGCGATGCGAGGGAAATTTTATGTGACAAAATACGAAAACATTTGTATTGTGTCTTTTATCTACCACACCCACATTATGAAAGGAACATTGCAAAACACCTCCAGGGAGTCAAGCTTCAAGTGACATGTCCCCTAGTTATGTAGACTCCATGCCGACAACATGTATCATCCCCATGCCAAGTGGAATCACAAACGTATACCATGTATTAGGTGGATTCAATCAAATGAGCATTGAAAAGAACCATTTCCAACTACCACATGTTAGGTGGGTTCATCCGAATCGAAATTCAAAAGCACCCTTTCTAACTACCACATGTCATATTAACAGTGTGACAGGTACATATCCACATCCTCTAAATTCCAATTGGCAGCCACGTCTGACCTATGTGGATCAACCACCTCAACCCACCCAAAATAACCCACAAAACCTCACCTCTTCATGTAAATATGCATTTTTTTGTTATATTCCCTTTTATTTACCATTCTTTGGGACATAGATATTGTTGTCTACTGAGCCCACTCCCATTACCATTCCTTAATGGCATGATATTAAAAATCACATCAGGTAATAGGGATATTACCATCCCTTCACTTATGTCATTAGTGCCCCGTCTCCATAGCGACCAATACATATCACTTGGCAGGGATAGTGCAACATGGATTAGTGTTAATAAACTATAATCCATTTAATTAAATCAATATTAGATTAATGATTCGATATTAATCAAAACCTGAATTATTCTATAATTCCAACAAGGTTTATTTTACTTGTATGCAAACATATTACTCCACGACACTCATGCTTGGAAGTCTTATGGACTTCGAGGACTTTTCAAATCCTTCATTCCAATGCAAACATTCCATCTATAAACTCATATACAACACCACCATTCAATATCATAAGGAATTTCCAAAACAAATACTATTAGATATACTGAGTTACCATGCATTACACCAATCATAACCCTTTGTTTGGATGACAATCACAATCCTTAAACAAATAGGCAGCCATAATGTTCAAAACATATCAGACAATGGGACTCACAATCCATAACAATGTAGTTAAGTACATAAAGCATCCATGAATGACTATGAATATAGCTTTGCATGTTATGACGATATCAGTAAAAACAGAGGCCTCCAAACTCCTCATAACCATGAAGAAACCCACATACAACATCCCATCAATGACAACATGAATACCACATTTCTCCATTACAGTGTATAACATGTTAGTAAACAACTCAGGATCATACAGAGACCTTAGCAACTTTTCTGAGCTAGCTATTAGAAAAATGCATTAGTTCAATTATAAGTTTGAAACATTAAATATTTCCATATAGTTTAGTTTTTAAACTCTCCCCCTCCACCACAAAAGATATAAAAGAATAAAGAAAGTAGCACATTTTTAGTATAATCTATTTTTTGTGAGCTTTTGTTAAGTATTTAATATATTTAATTAAACTTTTATTTAGAATAATTCTATAAAAATATATAATAATAAAATTATTATTTATATTTTTCATTTATATATATATATAATTTTAATCACCTTTCAAAGTTAAGAAATAAGTTTATAAAACGGATCTATGTTTCTATTATAAATAGAAATAAACACAAGTTACTATCATTGTACATAAAATGAATATCTAGAATTAATCATGTATTTTTAACAAAGACCAAAAATTAACTTATAAAAGATAGATAGATGAGAAGTTTAGTATACTTATATTTATGTAAAGCACCATGCACATAAAATAGTATAAATAGATTAAAAATAAACAAAAACAATATACATAGATTTATAACAATAAAAAAGTGTCACTTTATAAATGCTTTGTAGATATTAAATCATCATACCAATTTATACATGTTTATATTCATACTCAATATAGGATGAGAGAATTTTTTAATACCATATACTTTGTTTTTGGTATAATGCATTAGAAGCTTTGAGCTTAGGAAGCTTTAATTATGTAGGGAATCGATACACCCCAAAAAAGGGTTTTGGCATCATTGGGAGTACCATCCACAATTTAGCTCTATCCCATAACAAAAATATAGCAACCACTCCCCCAATTCCAATCACTATTCCTATCCCTAATGCTATTAATGACATATGTTCATCCACACGACTTAGCCATCCCACTTTTGCACTACTACTCTTAATAGCATTATCACCCTTTCTTGCTTGTCTTTCATTTGTATTACATGAATCTAAAGGACAGCCAAATAAACACTTATTCTTTTGGAATGAAGATACATTGAAAGTGGAAAATTGTGTCCCTGTTGGGATTCGGCCACAAAGATTGTTTGATGAAACATCCAGGACAGCTAGCTCATGTAGAATGGAGAGCTCTTCAGGAATCGATCCATTCAAATTATTATTTGACAGGTCCAATTGTTCCAAAGTGGATATCCTACTAAAAGATGCAGGTATTTTCCCTTCCAAATGATTATGAGATAAGTTTAGTAGTCGCAAACAATTCATATGGCCTATGCTTGCAGGGATCTCTCCTATGAGATTATTGCAAGATAAATCAAGTATAGTGTTTTGAGATGACACATATCTTAATGTATACTCATACCTTTTCATGTTAATTTCTAAATCTGCATCAACTTCAGAATCATCATCAACATTTGGTATATTTGCAAAACCAGAGAGCCTCTCAAGATGAACTGGTATTCCTCCACTTAACTTGTTGTTGGATAAATCCAACACTTTCAAATATGTGAGATTTGTGATGTGCTGAGGAATACAACCATGTAGACTATTATAGCCAAGGCTCAAAATTATCAAGTCATGGAAAAATGAAAAGTATTGAGGAAGCTCCCCTGTGAATCCATTTTTGCTTAATTCCAATACTTGAAGTTGGGTATAATTGGCCAAAGATGCAGGCAACGTCCCTGAGAGGTTATTAGAATAAGCAGAGAAAACTGTTAGAGAAGTATAATTGGCAATCTTAGTAGGAATTGATCCCTCCAAGTTGTTTTTTGAGACAGAAAGAAAGTCAAGATGATGTAAATTGGCAAAATCCACGGGGATACTACCAATGAAGTGATTTTGAGAAAGATCTAGGAAGAACAACTGAGTCAAATTGGAAAGGGTCACGGGGATGCTACCGGTGAGTTTGTTTTGAGAAAGATCTAGGGAGGTTAATCGAGTCAAATTGGAAAGGGTCACAGGGATGCTACTGGTGAGTTTGTTTTGAGAAAGATCTAGGGAGGTCAACCGAGTCAAACTGGAAAGGGTCACAGGGATGCTACCAGTGAGTTTGTTTTGAGAAAGATCTAAGGAGGTGAATCGAGTCAAATTGGAAAGGGTCACAGGGACGCTACCGGTGAGTTTGTTTTGAGAAAGATCTAGGGAGGTCAACTGAGTCAAACTGGAAAGGGTCACAGGGATGCTACTGGTGAGTTTGTTTTGAGAAAGTTTTATGGAGATCAATCGAGTCAAATTGGAAAGGGTCATAGGGATGCCACCGGTGAGCTTATTTTGAGAAAGATTTAAGTAGATCAACTGAGACAAATTGAAAAGTTTTATATGGCTGCTACTAGTGAGTCCATTGTTTTGAGAAGGATATAAATTGTTTCGAAAGAATTGTAGAGAAGTCAATCGAATCAGATTCACAAAAGATATAGAAATATTGCTCATAAACTTGTTCGAACGAAAGTTTATGTCGATCAACTTGGTAAGATTGGAAATAGCTATATGACTACCATCAATAAACATGTTGTCAGAAACCATCAAATTGTTTAACTTGGTCAAATTAGCAATGACTTTACATACGTGAGTAGTCAGGTTATTTGACGAAAGATATAAGCTCGTCAAATTACTCAAATTGGCGATTTCATAGGGTATGTTGGTGAAACTATTTCCGTATATCTCTAACTCGGTCAAGGAGGTCAAGTTCACAATGGCTTTAGGTATGGTTAAGCGAAGGCCAAGAGAAAGAGATTGGAGGGGAAGCTGGAATATTTCGAAAGGAATAGAAGCCATCATGTTCATATTGTCACGAGAAAATGAGAGGTGTCTCAGCTGTGTCAAATTTCCCAACTGACGTGGTATACTGCTCGTGAAATTGTTGTCCTCTAAAGCTAGGGACTTGAGTTTTTGCAACATGCCCAATTGCACTGGAATAGACCCTGAGAGTTGATTGCTGCCAAAGTCAAGAGCTCGCAACGCTTTAAGCTGGCCAAACTTAGCTGGAATTCTTCCTGTGGAATAATTATCAGAAAGAATGATTCAAAGAGTGCAACACAAATAAATCAGGCCAAACTTGGCTGGAATTCTTCATGTGGAATCATTATCAGAAAGAATGATTCAAAGAGTACAACAAAAATAAATGAAGTCGTTAAATAGAACCTGAGAGTTGATTGAAGCTCAAGTCAAGTGCTCGCAATGCTTGCAGCTTGCCCAATTCCACTGGAATAGAACCTGAGAGTTGATTGAGGCTCAAGTCAAGTGCTCGCAACGCTTGCAGCTTGCCCAATTCCACTGGAATATAACCTGAGAGTTGATTGGCGTTCAAGCGAAGTGCTCGCAACGCTTGCAGCTTGCCCAATTCCACTGGAATAGAACCTGAGAGTTGATTGGCGCTCAAGTCAAGTGCTCGCAACGCTTTAAGCTGGCCAAACATGGCTGGAATTCTTCCTGTGGAATAAGTATCAGAAAGAATGATTCAAATGGAATGGAAAAATTATCAGAAAGAATGATTCAAAGAGTGCAACAAAAATAAATCAAAAAGTGAATTTATAAGGTTGCGGTAAAGTACCTTCCAACCACTCAAGTTCATTGCCCCTCAAGTCAAGTGCTCGTAACGCTTGCAGCTTGCCCAATTCCACTGGTATAGAACCTGAGAGTTGATTGCCGCTCAAGTCAAGTGCTCGCAACGCTTTAAGCTGGCCAAACTTAGCTGGAATTCTTCCTGTGGAATAATTATCAGAAAGAATGATTCAAAGAGTGCAACACAAATAAATCAGGCCAAACTTGGCTGGAATTCTTCATGTGGAATCATTATCAGAAAGAATGATTCAAAGAGTACAACAAAAATAAATGAAGTCGTTAAATAGAACCTGAGAGTTGATTGAAGCTCAAGTCAAGTGCTCGCAATGCTTGCAGCTTGCCCAATTCCACTGGAATAGAACCTGAGAGTTGATTGAGGCTCAAGTCAAGTGCTCGCAACGCTTGCAGCTTGCCCAATTCCACTGGAATATAACCTGAGAGTTGATTGGCGTTCAAGCGAAGTGCTCGCAACGCTTGCAGCTTGCCCAATTCCACTGGAATAGAACCTGAGAGTTGATTGGCGCTCAAGTCAAGTGCTCGCAACGCTTTAAGCTGGCCAAACATGGCTGGAATTCTTCCTGTGGAATAAATATCAGAAAGAATGATTCAAATGGAATGGAAAAATTATCAGAAAGAATGATTCAAAGAGTGCAACAAAAATAAATCAAAAAGTGAATTTATAAGGTTGCGGTAAAGTACCTTCCAACTCATTTCCGGAGAGGTCTATGCCGACCACTATGTTGGTATGATGTCGGCAGTGAATACCATACCATGACGAGCACATGTTCTCGGAATTCTCCGCCGTCCAGTTCGAGAGGATATCAGATGGATCTGATACGATTAACTTTTTGAACGACAAAAGAGCATCGAGGTCGCTTTTTCCCTGAGCCCGAGCCTCCATTGATGACACCATGAATTGATCACCTTCCTCCTCTATTCGTTCAGAATCAGAGTGACGTGGGAGAGAAGTGAATCGACGTGGCATGTGGCCATATAACTCAGTTCCCTGATGACGAGGACGGGAATACAGATCTTGATGATGATCTGCATATGCCCGACGCGGAGGATGATAATACGTCTTCCACGCCGAGTGATTGTTTGACGTCGCTGCAGGCAGAGAGGCAGCCATGCACAGAAGCAGCAATAACATCACCAGAAGATCCATTTCTACCACTCACACTACACAATACTTCTTCAAATGCTCTGAGTTGTGCGTTCTTAGCTATCATTGCGTTCCATATATAAAGAACTCCTGGGTAGAATTCGACATCCTCCCCTAATACAGACAGCTAATTAAAGTCAAGTCAATAGGGACAGCTCAGGGCTGTGAGGACATTAGTCTCTCTCAATACAGCTGCTTTTCATTATGAAGAAACTTCTTCCTGCCTTCTTTGCCCCTCTGCGCCGATCTATTTGATTAATTGGCCCCTATGATCCAATCAAGTCCAAGTCAATACGCTACAGTCTAAATCCATATCTCTTTCTTTCATTTTCTGTGTTTAATTTCTTAGCGTGTATTGGACGATGGAATTTGTCTTTCTCCAATCTCGCGATTTTCTTGCTAAGCCGCACAAACATCCCTGGTTTTCACTGTCACGGACTTGAAAATAATAAATAAACTTTACAAGATGAAAATCAAATGTTAAGTTTATTTTATAATATTTATAATTATAATAATTTCTAAACCTCCGAAATAATTCTAATTATAACAATTTCTAGACATCATTTACGTTTCGAATCCTTTTTAAAATTTCCTCTGAATATGTCTCTGTATATTTGGCATTAGTTTTCATGCAAATTTAAGCTCCCCAGATCCGCTTTGACATTATGTTTTGCAGTTTAATTTTTTTTAAATAATAAACAAACTTTGCAAGTAAGCTGAAAATCAAATACTAAGTTTATTTTATAATATTTATGTTAAAAAAGGTAGGTTGAGTTTCCGGGTTGGGAAAGTTAGGTTTTCTTACTCTGCTTCCACGAAATTTTGCATTTATTCACTATACCTCAAACTCAATAGGCTTGGGAGGACGTTGATCGTGCTAAAACTGTGATTTTTTCCAAGTCAATACGTGGGGTTTCATCGCCAGTCAAGTTAAGCCAGTCAATGAAAGGTGTTTATTTAATTATGTGTTATTGTGATGTTCCCTTACGATGGTAAGATAGGTTGATCCATAAAAATGAGGATTCAAGAATATATGGTTGATATTAAATATAGTCAATTTCATTCTTTAGAGTATGTGAAAACAAAGCACTACATTTACATAAAAACTTTAAAATCTTTGCCAAAATTGGTCACTATTATCATAGAATGTTCACGAAGCGATTGAGATTAAAAAACACTAAAATCTGAACATAGATAATGGTTGGAAAATAAGTAAGAACTGGATTCCCACCATTACTTCTGAATTTTCTTCCTCCTCAAATTTTATCTTCTTTTTTAATTTGAAATTTCGCATTCCCCTCTTCCTCCCCTTTCTTTTCTTTTACTTTTTTTTAATGGTTTCCCCTTATGTGATTAATTTATATTGCCAAATTAATTTATCCCTAAATCTATCCCTAAATCTCTTTTATCTTTTAGATCATCATTTTCCTCATTCTTTTTAAAGATAAAATTTCTCTAATTTCACTTATATTATTCAATATATTAGTTATTTAATAATTTATTATAATTATTAATTACCTTAATTTAATAATTATAGATATTTAGCAACCACTGTGATAATATTTTTACATAAAATCTTTTCTTTTCATTTTTATTAACCTACATTCTAATTTAGATTTAGGTGGTAATTTTTTAGTATTAATATATTTGTGGTAAGATATTTATGTTATTCTTTTAATTAATTTTTTTTCCCTTACTTTTCTAATATATTTTGATTTTCTTTCATTTTGGTATCGTAAATACTTAATTTTATATTAACTTTAATAACATTATAGTAGGATACTCATTACTATTTACATTATTTTATTTAATTAAAATTAATATATATGTTACATTTATTGATATTGATAATTGTTTAGCTATTTAGTAATATATTTATTACAATACATAATAAAATGTTAATTTCTATGTATTAATATTAGGTAATTAATATGTAAATATTAATTTATATTAATCTTTATATTTTTTTCCCGTGGAAAAAGTTGCAATTTCTTTATTGATAAGAAACGGCATTTTGCAGATGCATAGCATATACAGTATTCAGGCCTGTGCCTGTCGATGACCAAAAACCTTTCAAAATTGTGTTCCACCTCGTGTATGAGGCTTCAAAAAAAGTCTATGATATGAACCTCTACGCAGAGAGCCATACTATGTTGTAAGATAAAGTAAAATAAATAGTGAATAATTACATATGATCATTCAATGCTATAGATCCAAAAGTGCCAAAAAATAAAAAACTGTTGGAGATTGTCATATGCCAGATTCTATAAATGACCTGTGATAGTACTGGTAGGTTTTGCCATCTCTTTCCTCCACAATCAACCATGTGGTGTCATCCTTGTGTGTAGCCTCCTTGGATAGGATGTCAGTAGCTGTGTTGCGTTCCCTGTAAATGTGACGGCAAGAGAAAACATCAAAATATGATATGAGTCTGAGAGTTTCATCCAAAATATGCTTTAGAGAGTATGCATTGCATTGTGCTTTTTTGTTTATCTAGTTGCATATGAATTTTGAGTCTCTGAATAGCTGTAAATGATGGCAGTTTTTGGAAAATGCAAATAATATGAGGTTTTTGGCCGCTGTGAGCTCTGCAAAGTTGTTGGTACCCCTTCCCAATCCCATTTGAATTTTGAAGACATGTGCTTTAGACAGATGAAGTATAGCCCCCCCTCTGCATCTAGCCTCCTGAGCTGATCCATCAAATTAAGCCCATGGATGAGCTATATTAATGGCTTCGGGTGTGATATTCCTATGGATCAGTTGTTCATCCTCTTTAGGGATGGAGGTATAGTCGGCAAACAATCTGCTAGTGATAGAGGGTGAGTGAGGGGGCTTTTCTTGGAAAATAGATTGGTTCCTAGCGATCCATATGGCCCAGCTAATGAGGAGAGGGATGTTCTTCTGTCTGATAGATGTAGAGGAGCGCCAATAGTTCCATGCTTCTGTGAGGTGAGATCCTTGCCATTTCTTAGAAGATGATATCAAACAGAGGAAACCATTCCATAGTTCTTATGTACATGAGTAGTGGAGGAAGAGATGGTCAGTATCCTCATTGGCGCTTTTACAGAGGTGGCACGAGAATGGTCCTAAGCATGATCTTTTCATCAGGTTGGCCCCAGTTGGGACTTTGTTGCGGAGGATAGACCACACCAGAAATTTGGTTCGAGGGGGTGCCTTCAACTTCCATAATTGCTTCCATCACTATTCCAGTTCCTGTGGCTTATGTCTCTCCATCAACACTTTATAACCTATCTTGGGAGAGTAGGTGCCATGTTTTGCGTGTGCCCAGATGAGCTCGTCTTCGCCTTCAATTATTCTAATATGAGCCTCTGTCAATGCATTTGTATAATTGCGCCATTCTTGCTGCCAACATTGGCGGAAATTCAGGTCTGTGGTAGTTTCCAAGCTTGCAGAAAGATGGTAGTATGTACCTTGTCTGCGATCTAATTGATGTACAGTATGCCATTATGCTGTAAATGTCCTCTCAGGCCCTCCAAGAGCCTGTGTATGTTACCACATCCCACCCATGGGTCCGTGCCTATCAGTATCTGTGCCCCTTCTCTAAGCCTCCATGTCAGACTGCTTCGAATGAGCTCCTTTGTGTGATTGACTACCTTCCATATGATGGAGATATTACTCATCCTAGTATCTTGCCTAATCCATGCTTGCACACTTGATGGATGAATGTATTTGGACACTGCTACCTTCGTCCAGAGGTTGTTATTATTAAGAAGTTGCCACCTTAACTTAGTAGCCAAGGCTTTTGAGAAAGTTTCTAGCCTCTTAATACCCCAACCTCCCCAGCTCTTAGGAAGCACCAGTGACTCCCAGTTATTCCATGCAAAAATTCTCCCTGGCTGATTCCCTTTCCATAGAAACCAACAACATATGTTCTGTAGGCGAGACAGGATGCCTCTGGGGATCCATGCCAATTTCATCCAGCAAACAGGTGTGGCTTTTAAAACCACCTTGATAAGGACCAACCTTCCTGCTCTAGAGAGATATTTGTGGTACCAGATGTTGAGTCGTTTCTCCACTTTTGCTATGAGCCACGTCTAGTTTGCAATTTTGTAGCCAAGGGGTTTTAGCCTATATCCAAGATACCTCAACCCTTCTTCAATAGGCACTTCAGTAAAGTTAAATCTCCTGAGGGCATATTGGACCTCATGCGGGGAGAAATCGGTGGAAGTAATAGTAGACTTAGCCTCGTTCAAAACCATGCCCGTGGCTTTGAGGAAGATGCTGAGGGAACGGTGAAAAGAGGCGGTGTCCCCAATGCCCCCATTTAGTATGATCAAAACATCATCCAAAAAAAGCAAATGAGTGAGGGTATAGTCATCAGTAATTTTCATTCCCATTATTTGCCCTTGTCTGCAATCCTCTCCGATAGTTCTACTGAGATCCTCCATGATAAGAAGGAATAGTAGAGGAGAGAGTGGGCATCCCTACCTCAGGTCTCTTTCTGCATGGAAAAAGGGGGAGGTTGATCCGTTAATGAGCACACTGAAGGATAAATTCGTGATTAAACATAGGATCCATTTGATGAAAGAATAGGGGAACCCAAGATGAGTTAACAATAAACGGAGATAGAGCTATTTTACCCCATCAAAAGCTTTTGATAGATCAATTTTCAGTATCATGCCTTTGAGCTTCTTGGCCTGACTTGAGTGAAGAAGTTCCTGTGCAGTGCCCACTGCCTCGTGGATTTGTTGGTTCTGCAGGAAAGCAAACTGTTCCAGGGATATATGGGCAGATAGGATGGGCTTGAGGCGATTAGCAATAATTTTGGCTATGATCTTGTATATGCAATTGCACAGGGAGATTGCCCTGAAGTCATCAAAGGTCAAGGGGCAATCAGATTTGGTGATAAGGGCTATGAATGTAGAGTTGAAGCTCTTCCACATTCTACCCTGTGTTCGGCACTCTTCAATCAATTTCAGGAGGTCAGGTCCCAGGATGTCAAAAAAGGCAGAGTAAAACACCTCTATCTACCGGTCCATTCTAGGACTCTTATCCTTTTTTAGCCATTTGAGGGTTGCTTCCACCTCCCCCAGAGTTACCTCCTTTGTCAAATCCTGCTCTGCTACCTCATCCACGAATCTGGGGAAATTTTGAGTAATACGCATGACCTCCGCCAGGTTAGCAGTTGGGGGCTCCTTGCAGATTCCTTGGAAGTGAGATTTTGCAGGGGATGCAAGTCCCCATAAGGTTTTAACAGGGGTACCATCCTCTTTCTTAAGCTCCCAAATAGTATTAATCGCCTTTCTCCCATTTGCATGTCTGTGGAAGAACTTAATACTTTTGTCTCCTGCTTTAAGCCATATTGCTGGACTACAAAGCCTCCAACTCTCCTCCCCATTTATCAATAATTGTGCCCTTTTTTGGAGTAGGGTGGCCAACATATCCTCTTTTTCTTGAGAGCTTAATATCCCCTCTGATTCCTCCTCCATTTTGGCTATTTCTTTTTCTGCTGCATTGAGCTCGTGCTCATCCTGTTGTTTTTTCCTCCTGGCCCAATCTTTTGAAAGCTCCTTCAGGGCATTCATGTTTCATGCGAAACCTTCAGCTATAAGGCCTTCCAAGCCCACTGGGTGAGCCTTCCAATAGTCACTCACTACCTTCAAATAACTATCATCCTTTAGCCATGAAGAGTTGAACTTAAAGGGGGCCTTTGGCTTGCGTTGACCATTTTGTAATTCTAGATATATAGGCCTATGGTCTGAGATCCCCCTGGAACCTACCCATTGTCTAAAATGGTGGCCTCTATTGAACAAGGCTTTTTGGATGAGAAAGTGGTCTAATATTCTAGCCAAACTAGCCTCTCCAGTTCAGTTGTTCCTCCAAGTGGGCTAGATATTAGCAGTAGGGATGTCAATAAGATTATGGGAGTCCAGTAAGTTCTTGAAAAATGTCGACAGAGAGTCTATTTATGCATTGTGGCCCCATGAATCCACGAAACCTAACGAGAAGTTGAGATCCCCTCTAAGGATGATATTTTCTCCTTGCAGGGTGGAGGAGGTGAGAAAATTCCTCCAAAACCCTTCCCGGTCACGACAAGGCCCATAGATGTTGGAAAGCCTGATACTGGTCTCCCGGGTCAACGAGTAGATGTCTACACCTAGGTAACCAACCCCTCCCCGGACATTTAACAGCTGACTAGAATGGGTGCAAACACCTAAAGATATTCCCCCTGATCTGCCTATTACATCAAGGGAGTGAAAGGACCAGTTCAGGAGCTACAATTCAAGTAGGGATGTTATGGAACTTGCAGGTCCAAGAGTTTCTTAATGGAAGATAATGTCCATAGGGTCAGTGGATAATAGTCATCTCACGGTTAGTTTTTTTCCGGGGCTAGCTAGCCCCCTATAGTTAAAGGAAAGGATTTTCATGGAGGGAGGGGGGACGGGGTATCCTCTGCTCTAAGACCCCAAGGGAGTAAGGACTGTCTACCTGAAACAACTTCTTCTCTGGCCCGATGTTTAGCCGTGGTGAGCTTCAAAGGACGACCGCCAAGCATCTTAGGGAGAAGTGAGAAGGGGATGGCCTCAAAACCCACCGCATCCATGCCAAGTGTGCGAGTTTTTGAGCATGTGGGATAGCGGTGGTCTATGCAAGGGGAAGTCAATCGAGCAAATAGAGGGAGAGTCTCCGGGAGGGAAGGTTGGGGAGTAAGGTTTACGGAGGGAGGAGTCAAAATAGGGCAGGGAATATTGGGGAGGGGAAATCGTGGGGGGGAGGGCGGCGGGGAGGAGGAAGAGGGAGGGGATAGGGGAGCCATCGTGCCACCCACAGGGTGGGAAGAAAAATCATGTGAACGTAATGCAGATACATTACGATTTCCACAAGCAGAGATACCAAAAGGGGAGTTAAAAAGAGTCGTACCCGTGGAAAAAGTCTCCCCTAAAGTCGCCTAAGCTCTCATCAACGACGGAGAGGGTGGACTGAGTGGAGCTTTCCCCCACTTCTTTCTGGGTCTCGGATTTGCGTCTTCAGTTGTCTCAGTTGCGTCATGTTCCGACTGTTCCACTGTCTTCTATGCTTGTTGAGAAGGCTCCAGGGGGGGCTTATTTTGCTGCTCGGTTTCCCTTTTCTTCAGAGCTCGGTTGGTGTTGAGGGGATAGTCCCTGTATACATGGCTGACCTTATTGCAGCGGTGGCACCTGTAGGGCACACCTTCATAATCCAAGATTTGCTTTCTGGTGAAATTCCTCCACTGGATGGTGATAAACTCTTGCAGTCCCCATCGTGTATCCATATGAACCAAGATGCGAGCATATGCCATATTTCCCGTGATGAGGTAGGATTTGTCCGAGCCCATGTACGAACCAAGTGAATTCCCTATTCTCTTAAAAATCTCCTCCAACTAAAAATGAGGGGGGAGCCCTCGCAACCTAACCTAAATAGGTCCAATCCCCAGTTGTTCGGATTCCAGATCGAACAGAGGTGACCATCGCTTTAGATGAACCGGAGCTTGGTCAAAATGACAATATGAGGATAACACCCAATTCGTGTGATCTAGCCATGCAAACCTGAAGGTGAACCAACCTTGCACAAATGTTTGCACTGTGGGCAAGTCTACTAGTTGGTGGCCCCAAACCTTGAGTCTTTCTACAGTATAGTTTCGACCACGAATCTTGCCGACCAGGACCCTGTCCGTGATGTCCATGGATTCTACCAACTGAATGTCTTCCTCCAGCCTTAGGAAAACATCGTCTAACTTTGATCTGAAGCACTTGGCCTTTTTCCAGGGCCTCGCTTCCTCAAGTATTGGAACCCTCGCATCAATGTTAGCTCCGGGGTCTGTGTGATCCTCAGTGCCGGGGGGAGGAGGAGGGTAAGGGATGACAGAGAGGTCCGGGGGGGCGATAGGGCTTCCAGGGAGAGGTTCAAGGCTGAGAGATGGTGACGGAGGCACTGAATGTCGGGGAGCCGTCGAGCAATGCAGTACAGAGGAAGGTCCTCTAGGTAGGGGGATGTAAGGAGGGTCAGCCCAAGACTCTGGGAGGTTAGGGTTTAGACAGCCCGTAACAAACCCTAACAAGGACAGGGACGATGACAGGGTAGAGAGGGATGGCCAGGTAGGAGGCACATCTGATAGGATGACTAGATGGCTAAACGGATCAATCATCAGAGGCTGGTCAGTTATGGCCTCGTTTAACTCCCTACTAAATGGAATGTGGTCAACCATTGTAGGATGCAGTGATGACTAGATAGATCCTTCCCGCAACAGGTCCTCCAAGTAGTCGACCATATCAAGGTCCATTGTTGTCCGGGGGGACTAAGCGCCAGCGGCCTGTAATCGTGAAGGCTGGAAAGGTGAAAGCGAGAGGGACGACAGCCCTAAATGGAGGATGTGTGGTAAAGGTAAAACCGACATTGTAATACAAAGTAAACCATTGCAGGTCAAGAGAGAGTAGGGTAAAAGAGGGTGACCGTAGCCCTGGGACCATCCTACATGGGTACCTCTACGCCTGCCATCTACTGCTCGGAACTGCCTCCATGCCTGGTCAGCCATATTCGACGTCATGTTGCAGAGCCATCACAATCAGAGCACTCGAATCGCTCTAGTCTATTTCCATATTAATCTTTATATATTAATATTTATTTCGATATTCTATATCTATATCTATATATAGATATATATATACATTAGGAGGCTTGAAGATGAAAATAACTTTCTCTTGAATTACCCAGCTCTTAAACATATCCATTTTAATTTTCAAAATCATTGCCACACTACCAACCATCTCGGCTTGTTATGTCAACAAAAGTATTGTTATGTAGGTGTTTTGGAGAATTTAGCATCTACGGGTAAACACTAATTCACTAGACAAGTAGTTGTGCCTAGAACAATAGTTAAAGTGTTTTAGACTTTCCCTATAAGCAATAGATAAGAAGAGAGGATAGAAGGCCTACCTGTAGTTCCACTTTCCTCTCGACTCCCTTATATCGATTCCGTCGCTCCTTCCCGTAATTAAACCGCTTGAAAAGTACCCTGTCAACACAACAGAAGACGAAAACCAATCAAAGCATACGATCCATTGAATATAAATGAAAGGAATCAGAAGCAATTCATACATATAAGCATTATGAAAGAACACAAATATCGAAAAGGTTCAAACACTTTATTAGATAGAAGAAGGAATTACAACTATCAGTGTCTGATTCAAAGTCATTCCTCCTCCACATCACATCAAAAGCATGACAAGCTTGTGGCATCACATCATTTGCTCCAAAGTCAAGTCTCATAGCAGCATTATCTCCTTACAATTCAACTTAGATGAGTGGTCAATTTATAGGAATATGAAGGAGGTTTTGAAATTAATGGTGACATTGAATGGCCTTCCATACTTAGAATTAGTTCCATGGAGGAAGGGATGAGAGGATAGGATGATCCTTAACTAATTCCTCGTCCATTTTCGAGCTCATAGGAGTTGATAAGACAGGGAAACTTCTAGATGACTCCACAAGATAAGAATATTCCCAAACCCTATGTGAATTTCACTCATTCTCACCCAGCGCAGGTGAAAGGAAGCCTAAACGCTTTATAGAGCACCCTGGTAGTGGACTTAGCTGCTCTGTAGTGCACCTTCATAAGGTCTTACCAGCGATGGTCCCTCTAGAGGCAATTTTTGGATGTCTTCAAGTCATGAAACTATCTAGGAAGGAGGCATTCAAAGGGTGACTTGTTTAGGGCATGAAACAACCGATTTTAGGGTTTGATGAGTCCTAAATCACTGATCTAAATGTTGGGATTTGATGTGCTCAAATGGATCTGTAACAGTTGCCCCCTAAAGCATGAAGTCAAAAAAATGCCAATGTCGAATGAAATTCTTTACGATGTGATGAGGAGGTATCGAAGTGGAAGGTGACTTGCATCAATTACAATACATATATCATGATATTTGTTTTTACATGAATAGCTAAGGGAAGGAATACCCATTCTCAAGTTATAACATTTCATTACATGTACATAAATAGTCATCTACAGATATAAACCCATGATCGAAATGGCTATCAATGTAAAGCCATTGTACATATGATTTAGTACTCCTTATATTGTAGCCCAGATGGATGAAACTAGATCCGGGGACTTCAATCTCATTCAACCATTCACTCAAGTATGAGTCTAACCATGTGAATATGTGATCTGAAGTCGAACATGGGAGTACACCATCTAATTATCAACCGATGATGTAAGTTGTTAACAGATGTGAGAGAAATCACCGATAATGATAATGATTCTCAAGGTACTGCAATACATTTTTCATGGTGTGAATGGATGATTGGATGTTGAACACCATACCAAGTCTTTTGGTCGAAGGCCATTGATGTATGCCTATCGCCGAAAGCGAGAAACCTGTCATTAATGTATACAAGCCTCAAGGTACTAAATGGGTGTTTCTTAATCAACTTCTTTGATAATGAGTTGATGTCGACAAGAAGCGACTCATCACAGGAGGGCCTTGATGTATCCCACATCAATGACATGAAACGAGTGTAGTGATTTTAGAGATGGAATTTGACTGATGACACAAAGTTCAGGAATGGCGGTCATGAAAATGAAGGTTTATGGTATTGAAAGATGGATTTTGATTGGATGACTTTTCTTGAACATGTCGCCGACACTAAAGTTAATTGGTAGCATTGACCCAAAACAAAGAAATGGATGGTATGATAGACGAATGATGCGGTAACCATCAACCTAATAACCCAACCTAGATAATCACGGTGATGGAGTGAAAGTGTCATGTTCAAGAATAACCTGCTACCATAAAGTGGTTTTCCCCTTTTTCCATTTTCCCCAGTCATTGCTGACCAGTACCTATTTATTTTTTATCAAGCTTGAGGATGATAACATATGCTTGTTTTATAATTTCACCCTTTAGGCGAATCCATCACTATTTGATGTTTTAATGAGTCTAGTGAAGGTGAAACTCGGTCTTGTCTAGATGGACAAGTTTGTTTCTATTTAATATTTTTAACGAATTTAAAAACAAGGATAACTTGATCATTTTCATGTTTAGAGAGTTTGAAAAGGGACAAGAAGAAAACTCTACAAGTTCTTTTTTGTAAATTAATCTCTCAAGTCCGAAAAAGTGTAAAATAATATAAGAGAGATATCATTTCCAATCATTTTACGAGATGGAAAGGACAAGAGTTCGACAAATGTTTCATCTTTAGAGAGTCTGAAAAGAGCTTAAAGAGGACTCCATTTTGAGGAATGAGTGGTGTCTATGGCAGCAACTGGTCCCGGTGATGTTGGAACTTCTCAAAACATGTTGGTTTATGTGAACAAGCTAGCTAATAAGACCACTCATTGCAACTGTTCCTCGGAAAGGGTAAAACAACCAAGTGAAAGCATATGATCGGCCAAAGGGATGGTGGCAATGGGATGAAAACAACCAAGGCTCATCTAACAAAAGAGGCTGAAAGAATGGCAATCACAAGGGTTAAAAATGGAAATGGGTTCATTTTTACACAAGCTTGAACCATAGGGAACTATGCTTGGATTCAGTTTCATGTTTACACAAGCTTGAAATGAAAAAAACTATGCTTGGATTCAGTTTCATTTTTACACAAGCTTAAAATGAAAAACTATACTTGAGATTGGTTTACCTACCCCCAACATGATGAAAGGGATAGTTTCCTATAACCAAATGGAAGTCGCTGTGGTGAAGCAAGACAGTTATCCAACACCTTTTTGGCTTCGTCCAAATAGGGACAAAGGTGAATGGGGTGGTTCCCTTCACGTAACCTATAGGGAAGCTTAACTTTACCACTAGGTGCATGCCCCCCAAGCTTCATTACATTCACCTAAGTAGACTATTCGTGGCTATCAGGTGGATGGAATGAAGGTTCTTTTACGAGATCAAGTGAAAGAATCGACTGGGATTTTACAAGATCTAATCAAAGACTCGACTTGGAACTTGGCTCCAGGGACTTTGTTTCATTTTTTAATGAGCTTGAAACATGACAAGGAACTCTACTCAAATTCCTTGTTTCATTTTTTAAAGAGCTTGACACAAGACAAGGAACTATGTTGATACCCTTGTTTTCACTTTTTAAAGAGGTTGACACAAGACTAGGAACTATCCTCATGGACCCTTGTTTCATTTTTTAACGAGTTTTTCACAAGACCAGCAACTATCCTCATGGCGTTCCTTTAATTTTTTAATGAGGTTGACAAAAGACAAGGAACTGTCCTCATACCCTTTGTTCACAACTCATAAGAGGTCATGAAGGAGAGATCTGGTTCTAATGCCCCCGGTACATGATGTACAACATCACTAAATTTATCATCAGTTGATGTAGGCATGGAACTGGTTTCCACATAATTAACCTCGTGGCGGGGATGATACCACTGGAACAAAAAGGACAACTTAGGGAAGACGTTTACTAGAAGCCATATTTGGACCGGGAAATGGAAGTTGGTCAACATTGACAATTCTGCCTTGATGCAAGAAGCACATCACTCGAATGAGTGTGGAAACAATAACTCCCATGTAAGAACATAGTCGTGCCCTAGAAGTAAATTGTAATCTAAAGGGCCTGGGACAACCATCACGTTCAGATAAACGATTTATCCTCCCAAATTAATAGGCAACTGAGGAAGGATCCCTAATGGTTGACTGGTTCCTCTATTAAAAGACAACAGATTATGGGTAACTGGCACAAGTGGTGGCAAACCGAGCTCTTGCCAAACAATTGAGGAAAGGATACTCACAGATGCACCTTCATCTATAATAGTGCCCGATACAATCATATTACAAACCTGTACGATGATCTAGAATGGCACATAAGGAGGAAGACGAAATCCTACCAGTCAATTCCAATCAAAGGAAGTGACCAGACTACTTGGAGGGGGTACCGTAGAAATGGGAGAATTAACCCCTTGAGTTACGAGAGTGGGATGATTTTCCTCCTGTCTTGATGGAACAGGAGGACTGCCCCCAAGCTCATTAGAATCTAGAGAAACAAAAAGAACATGAGTGGTATCATATTCATTCTCTTCGGGAAAGGTTCGATTTACTAAAGCTGAATCGGGTCAATTGTTACCTCGACCTATTGATTTGGGGCAGGTATAGACTCATAGGATTCACTTTCAAAGAGAGTGGGTTTGACCGACGGTTGATTTTGGTTAGTCAATTCATCAGCTAGTGAAGGATTTAGAGAGAGTTTCCTTTAACCAAATGGAAGTCGCTGCGGTGAAGCAGAACGGTTATCCAACACATTTTTGGCTTCATCCAGATAGGGACAAAGGTTAATGGGGTGATTCCCTTCACTAACCTACAAGGAAACTTAACTTTACCCTTCTTTCCATGAACTTTACTACCACTAGTTGATGGTGTGTCACCAACATGATCTCTAGAAGTTAATGACATAGGATGATGTGAACTGGAAGACCATTCTTCTAATATCTGAGGAATACCAGAACAATTTCAAAGAAGATGGTCTCCCGCACAAAGTTTACATGGATATCGAACTTTGTGAGGCTTGATGGACCGTTTCTTCTCAGATGTTGCATTCAAAGCAATGGTTTCTTGGTTGCCCCTCTGTTGAATTTGCTTCTTCTTCTTCTTCTTCTTAGCCACCTGGTTACTAGTTCCAATACTTTCACCAGGAGAAGAGGAAGAAGGGGAGGAAGAAACAACTAAGGAAGAAGGAAAAGGGTCAACTTTAGGATCAACTGGAGGTTGATTTTGTCTAGTTGGAGGTGTACTCGATTACAGAGAAATAATGACATTTTGAACCAAGGAGGTTGAAAACAACCATACTAGCAAGCCAATGGTAAATCCCGGAAGGGACAATGTAGCCATATATGTAGCACCAATATTTCTGAAAGGAGGAAAAGGACTAGGATTCCCATCAAAAGGAATTCCTTGATCAGTGGAGTTTGTATTTGTCACCATATGCTTCAAACTAAGATCAACTAAGGAGTAAGCGTGGAGATGTTATCCGCAGTCAATTAATCCTATTTTAATCAAAGTAACATAAAAAAACAAAAGAGGGATAATCTAGGCAAAAGGTTTTCTAAGCAACTGTCAACTACAAAATACCTCCCAGTGAACTGAGAAGTACAGGCAGGCAATCTCCCCGAATGTTTTGTTCGGTGTATCATAGTGTACAAGGCAGTCGACTCGGTTACCTCAGGATGGATAGCAACCTAGTGTTGTCCTCGCATATATACCCGAAAGTACGTGGAGGACCAACTCGTATAAGCGTTGTCTAATGCAAAACGCATAGTGAGAGAATTCTCATATACTTTACGTACTATACCACCGCCTTATATACCCGAAGGTATGGGGATGAGCTACGATATACTCACATACGTGGAATGAGGTATCACACTCGGGATGTATTGCAGACAAGTTAGCGACAACTGATTTGTTTTACAACGCCAGAACACGTCTCTAGCCTAGACCTCTAAATGTTTTTCATTAGACGACAATGCTCCAATAAGTAAATTCAGATAAATTTTAAGTTGATCTTCTTTAGAATTTTCCTTTCAAGGTTCACCACATGATGTATATTTTCAATTCGTAAAATGCAACTAATATGATAAGCATTCTTTCCATTCAATTTAACAATGACAATCCTTAGCTAGTAGGGATAGAGCAATCAGATCTTTGAAAAAGAGCAAAGAGCACAATCTAAATGCAATTTCCTTAAACTATTCCTATCAACACACACAAACCTTTTCAATGCAACATGCATGGATTTTTTTTCGATTCCCTTAATGTGAATATGAATAAAAAGGGAATATGCACAAACAATCAATCAATCTTTCATATGAACAAAGACTTTTACGACAGTTCATATTCGAAGGAAGAGAAGACTTTACGACACTTTCTTTCAAATGAATGATTAATTAATTATATCCTAACTTTGACTATTGATCGATAATGACAGAGAAAACATGAAGAAACATTAATCAATCCAATCAAAGTCAGGCTAGACTAGGAGATAAACACTCATTTTCAGACACATGACATTCATTAATTAATCAACAAACAATCAAACAAAGAAAACTTCGTAAAAACTCTTTCCAAAGGTGGGAAACTGATCCTAAGAGGATCAGCGTAGCCCAAAGTGGGAGACAGTGCACTTCAGAGTATTGTTCCTAAGCCAGGGATGCTCTGTAGTGCACTGTGTCCCTCACAAGCCTGCGCTGGTGACAGTAAGCCATTTCAAGAGGAAATTTGACACGGTTTTGACCAATTTTTCAGTGTAAACACCTGAATTACAATATATGAATACAAATAGAGTCTAAAAGGATGTCTTAGAAGGTGGATAAGCTACTAGGAAAGAGGATTCATCCCCAGTGGAGTTGCCAATTTGTTTTGGAGAATTTAGCATCTACGAAGAAACACTAATTCACTAGGCAAGTAGTTGTGCCTAGAACAACAATTTAAAGTGTTTTAGACATTCCCTATAAGAAATAGACAAGAAGAGAGGATAGAATGCCTACTTGTAGTTTCTCTTTCCTCTCGACTCCCTTGTATCGATTCTGTCGCTCCTTCCCGTACTTAAATCGCTTGAAAAGTACCCTGTCAACACAACAGAAGACGAAAACCAATCAAAGCATAAGATCCATTAAATATAAATGAAAGGAATGAGAAGTAATTCATACATATAAGAATTATTAAAGAACACAAATATGGAAAATGTTTCAAACACTTTATTAGATAGAAGAAGGAATTACAACCATCAATGTCTGATTCAAAGTCATTCCTCCAGCTTGGATCCCATCCACATCACATCAAAGGCAAGACAACCTTGTGGCATCACATCATTTATTCCAAAGTCAAGTCTCATAGGAGCATTATCTCCTTATAATTCAACATAGTCCAGCTCCTAATCACTTATATGAGTGGTCAATTTATAGGAAGATGAAGGAGGTTTTGTCATGGATTAGCTTAGAAGAGAAGGTAGGGTAGGGAAGCCTCTCTCTCCATCTCATGAAGCTTATAGAGGGAATAGAAAGGTTGACATTGAATGGCCTTCAGTACTTAGAATCAGTTCCATGGAGGAAGGGATGAGAGGATAGGATGATCCTTAACTCATTCCTCATCCATTTTCGAGCTCATAGGAGTTGATAAGCAGGGAAACTTCTAGATGACTCCACAAGATAAGAATATTGCCAAACCCTATGTGAATTTCGCTCATTCTCACCCAATGCAAGTGAAAGGAAGCCAAAGTGATCTACAGAGCACCCTAGCAGTGGACTTAGCTGCTTTGCAATGCACCTTCATAAGGGCTTACCTACGTTGGTCCCTCTAGAGGCAATTTTTGGATGTCTTCAAGTCATGAAAATGTCTAGAAAGGAGGCATTCAAAGGGTTGACTTGTTTAGGGCATGAAACAACTAATTTTAGGGTTTGATGAGTGTTATATCACTAATCTGAATGTTTGGATTTGATTTTCCCAAATGAATTTGTAACACTAGGATTCCTTCTCTCCTTTTCGATCATAGAAAAATATGTTAAAGAATCTCAATTAATCTCATACTTTCTTTAGGTTCGATATACCCTATTGGTCGTAGTGGATGTTAATCATCATCACCAATATATTTGTTGTAATTCATTAATATATTTGAAATCAATTATTTATTTAATTTATAATTATATTAAGTTTCTTTTCCTTTAATTATTTGTTTTGCTTGCTTTTCTAATACATATAATTTTTTTTTTCTTAACTTGATATTGATTCTTGCATTATTATTAGTTACTTATATACATATTAATTACATTGTAATATGATCTTATTGATATTTGTATTTATATTAACTATCTTTTCTTCTAATTAATTATCTTATCTCTAATATATATACATATATATTCTGATTGTTTATTTGACCTAAATGATCCTTATATTTATTTTACATTTTTTACTTTTTTGGAGTTTCCCCTCAATATCTCTCACTTACTTATTTAACCAGTCTTGATTAGATTTCTCAATTAATGTCCTGATGATGAGCCAGACTTGCTGGCCGAAAACGTCGACCAAAAGCCATAATGTGATGGGTTTGGAAGTACAAAATCAAAGTGTAACAAATGTTAAGGTAGTTGAAAGTGTAACAAATGTTAAGACATTTGATAGTGGTTTATCCACCCCTTTGTCCGCTCAAATTGGCATCCTTGCCCCGCTACCCTGCTATAGTCAAGTCAAGTCAATACAATGTTTTTATACTACTGGTTTGGGGATATATACCTTCCAATAATACTCATTTTAGAAACCCTTATTGGTGTCCATATGCTTCAAACATGAACAAATTTTATGATAATATAATAATAACTAGAAAAAATCTACATATTTTATAAAAATGTATGATACTAGCAATTGCACCAAATTTTGCAAAGGAATGTCGTAAGGCATAAATTGGAGAATAATCCCACCGTATAAAACAACATTCAACAAATGGATCCCAGTGATACGTATGTGCTTTGTTTGCTTTGTAAAAGTGATCTTCCCATTGAACCACCATGCCCAAGTGTTGATTGTTCAATACCATCATCTTAACAGACAGGTTTTCTACCCTGATGGTGACCAATGCTTGCACATTCATCAAAAAACTTCCATCTCCATCTATATCAACAACAGTCACCCCTAGATTGGGGCTTTCTAGGCTAGCTGAGATATATATCTTAAGAGTTTTAGTTACCTTTGACATGTCCAATGCACTAAAGGCTAGCAACAAGTAATTCTAATTCTAACCATATTATAGTATTGATTTGGGATTCAATTATGTTCTTTCCATCTGAAACTATTTGGGTTATGTTTAAGAGGCATCCCTCTAATCTAGTCAATTTACTTGATTGCTATTCGATCACCTTTATCTGATCCAAAATAGTTTAGGTCAACTCATGAAATTGTTCTTCAAATGAACGATCATTGGTCTGTAGATTTTTCAACCTATACTTCGTGCCATTCTGAATCAATTTCAAGTATAGCAATTTTTCAGCATGGCAGAAGATGACAAGAAGGTAAATGCAACAATGATGTTGCAACAATATTGCTCTACAAAACAATGACGGACACTGAAATCGGCAAAGGTGAGACGGGTCAAAAACACATAAGAGTAAGAATTATGGTGAAAGAAGATCACCTAGATATTTTTTAAGTTGCTTGAGAGGTCTCAAATACAAAAGATGTTTTACAACATTGGCATTTCTCTGATGTCGCCATTGATTCACTATTTTTGCTACATTTTAAAACAACAAACCTCAATTGTACAAACTTAAGGGAATTCACTTTAATTTCCAATCATCCTAGAAAACCACTGCATTAGGGGGATTCCACAAGTTCACTTGTTTTAAAGTCTGTCAAAACAACTAATTCTCAGTAATATGAAAGCCGAGTTGTGTGGAATTTATTTCATTCATACTACCGAATTTTGTACAATAGTTGTAGTACCCAATTCCATACAATACTTATACTACCACTTTGTTTAATTCTCTAACAAGCTCTTAATAGCACCCCGGTAGCACAAAAACTACAACAGTTAGTTTTGTTTCATTTTCAAATAAAAGTGAGAAACAATGAATATAGGTCCATTATTCTTCTGATCTCATATTTCATACACAAGTTTATGAATGTGAAATCTAGAATAAGGCAGATTGGGTTATAGTGAATACATTTGAGGAGCTTGAAGGATCAAACAATCACAAGGGGCCTATGTCGAAAATACTACATGACTATGTCTATATTTTAAAGTATTAGATTAATTTTGTCTCTTAACTTTTATAGTCACTAAGATTATCTAAAGCAAGCCAATGCGGTTAAACAATCATAAAGAGTCTATGTTGAAAATACTGCATGCCTATGTCTATCTTTTAAAGTTATTCATAATAACTACATGTCTATGTCTATCTTTTAAAGTTCTTCATAATAATTGAGCCGAGAGTCTCATTCTACTTTTGTCTCTTAACTTTTATAGTCACTAATATTATCTAAAGCAAGAAAATGAGGTTAAACAATCACAAGGAGCCTATGTCGAAAATATTACATGCCTATGTCTATCTTTTAAAGTTCTTCATAATAATTAAGCAGAGATTAAATGTGTCTCTTAACTTTTATAGTCACTAAGATCATCTAAAGCAAGAAAATGAGGTTAAACAATCACAAGGACCCTATGTGGTAAATACTACATGCCTTTGTCTATCTTTTAAATTTCTTCATAAGAATTGAGCCAAGAGGCTCATTCTAATTTTTTATCTTAACTTTTATAGTCACTAAGATTATCTAAAGCAAGAAAATAAGGTTAAACAATCACAAGGATCCTATGTCGAAAATACTACATGCATATGTCTATATTTTAAAGTTCTTCATAATAATTGAGCTGAGAGGCTCATTCTACAGATGTGTAAGATGAGGAGATGAGGCTCATCCTACAGCCCATGTGTAATGTGTAAGTTGAGGATGTGTAAGTTGAGGCTCAATGCGTAAGTTGAGGCTCATTCTAGGCCCATGTGTAATGTGTAAGTTGAGGCTCATTCTAGGCCCATGTGTAATGTGTAAGTTGAGGATGTGTAAGTTGCGGCTCAATGTGTAAGTTAAGGATGTGTCCTGTATGACGGGGTGGGGGGAGGGCAGTGTGTAAGTTTATAATGAGGGGGAATGTGTAAGTTTTTAAGTTTGTAACTACATTCCTATGTCTATGTTTTAAAGTTCTTCATAATAATTCAGCCAAGAGGCTCATTCTACAGATGTGTAAGTTGAGGAGTTGAGGCTCAATCTGTAAGTTGAGGATGTGTAAGTTGAGGCTTAATGTGTAAGTTAATGATGTGTAAGTTGAGGAGTTGAGGCTCAATCTGTAAGTTGAGGCTCAATGTGTAAGTTGATGATGTGTAAGTTGAGGTTCATTCTACAGCCCATGTGTAATGTGTAAGTTGAGGATGTGTAAGTTGAGGCTGAATGTGTAAGTTTATGACGTGTAAGTTAAGGTTCATTCTACAACCCATGTGTAATGTGTAAGTTGAGGATGTGTAAGTTGAGGCTCAATGTGTGTGTAATGTGTAAGTTGAGGATTTGTAAGTTGAGGCTCAATGTGTGTGTAATGTGTAAGTTGAGGATGTGTCTTGTATGAGGGGGGGGTGTGTAAGTTTATAATGAGGGGGGATGTGTAAGTTTGTAAGTTTGTAACTACATGCCTATGTCTATATTTTAAAGATATTCATAATAATTGAACCGAGAGGCTCATTCTACATTTTAAAGTTCTTCATAATAATTGAGCCAAGAGGCTCATTCTACAGATGTGTAAGTTGAGGAGTTGAGGCTCAATGTGTAAGTTGAGGCTCATTCTACAGATGTGTAAATTGAGGAATTGAGGCTCAATGTGTAAGTTGAGGCTCATTATACAGATGTGTAAGTTGAGGAGCTGAGGCTTAATGTGTAAGTTGAGGATGTGTAAGTTGCGGCTCAATGTGTAAGTTGGGGGTGTGTAAGTTGAGGCTCAATGTGTAAGTTGATGATGTGTAAGTTGAGGCTCATTCTACAGCCCATGTGTAATGTGTAAGTTGAGGATGTGTTGATGCATGAGCATCCAGATTAGGGCGAACAAAAAAAACATGTTTGTCTCACAGGTTACATGTTGATAGGTTGATTGGTCATTGTACCTGAGTCTTTTAAATTCCTTTAATTTCTAGCATTTAGGACATGACAACAAGTTATGTTTTTAATTTCATTTTAATTTCCTTTAGTTACTGTTTTGAATTAATTATAGAATTTAGGCGAATAGAAATTAACAATTATCCAATTTAACTACTTGTAACTGTTGACAGTTTCTAAAACTGTTCAACAAATCATACAAAAGGGAAAAAAATGAAACATTTGAGGATTGAGTCCATTATAGCAGAAAAATGAATAAAATCATACAAGAGATTTTTCAAGGTCATCTGAGTCCATTCGTAACAGAATATGTTTTCTTTCCATTTCATGATAAATTGAATACATTTACAAATAGTGGCAAGAACTGGCAGAATAATTGTTTTTACAGGCATCAAAGAAACAATAGAATTGACGAAGCCGAGAGTAGGTGGGAGTGACTACATCAAATCTACAAACGAGGCTACAGTCAAACACCAAGACATCCAGTAATGATAAAGACCTACAGTTACAAGAATACGTTGAGCATTTTGGCAAAAGAAATCACCAGAGTAGACGAAGGGTTTCATACAAGAACAAATCCATTACAGTAATAACTAGGTATCATTCCAATTGAAACATTGAAATTTTCTTACGAATATCAGACATGCAAATTTATACAATTATCTGAATCATTACAGTCCCAACATAGACAAAATACATTGCATGTTCGACAAAGGGACTGGGTTCAAAACCCCAATATTGAAAATAAGAAAACTAATTGTGAATGCCAAGACCTGAACCTGGAAAAGATTTGACTGACAAGTTAAGAGCCACGACCGCATACTAGTCCAAAACACTTATAGACAGAGAGTACCCATACCAAAACTATTGACGAAGTTGACCCAGAAAATGACTAAAAGAGGAGCTAAGGCTCATACCCTAGAACCCCTAACTGCTAACAATTGATTACTGGAAAAGACCCTACCCGTTTGGGCCAGTAACAACAGAACTGAAGTCCACACCTAAAGCGCTAAACAAACCACCTGCAAGGACAACAACCATACGCTATAATTGTGAGATGGAGTAATGCAAGGTGAGGGTTTCTAAGGTTATGCTTACCAGAAGAGCAGCGTCGAACTGGAGAAAAGTTTCGACTGGTCACGAACTAGCAAGGGAACCCTACTCACATAGGAGCAAGTCCCTTAGGACAACCAGAAAAACTGACTGAACAGTTAAAGCATAGAGGGAGGACTTACCACCGTATAGCCGACGAGTTGAGGCTAAATGTCGATTCCCTTGATGGTGGCGACCTGATATACAACAATCAAATAATTAGTTAAACAATAAAGTGCATACGATGATAGAAGAAAACAATATAGGAACAAATGCATTCAGAAAATAGCAACCACAAATAGCACCCACGAAATCTATAAGGCAGAGAAGCCCAATACAAAACCACAAAAGACCAAGTCTCTTGCCCCTCGAGCTCATTGACGAAGCGAGAAGTATAAATAGAGCCATCTCATTAACAGAACCCAGATAGCAGAACAAGGTTGAGGTTAAAGACTACAAACAGGGCCCAGTGAATAGAGCATAGGCTGAGGCCACATATAGGTCAAGCGCCACTAAAACAAACCACCAAAAGTTGCAGAGGAATAGTCGAGAAACCCTCTTAGCCACCGGAGAACAAAGTGAAATGCCAAGTGAATAGAGGTCAGGTGTGTAATCCAAAGTCAAAATAGCATATTTCGAGGATGGGACAGGTATTCCCCACACATCAATCAAAAAGTACCAGCAATTAATAAAACAATCAAAAATATCAACCACCAAATCAACGAGAGCCTTATAATTGTAATCACCACATTAATCATAACTTAATTGTTGATTAATCGCGAGGTTGAAAAGGGTTGGACGCATCATTTTTGGTATTAGAGCAATTTTGAGTTTTCATAAGAAATGGAAGTTGGAAGACGAGGTCATGGGAGAGGTATTCGGAGAGTAGCAGAGGAAGGATTACGAGAAGAGATTAGGATCCTGAATGTCCGTTTGGCAGCAGGAGAGGAAGGAAGGAGAAGGGATCCAGAAGTAGGAGATGACAGTGAATAAGAAGCTCTAGTTACAACAAATGGATCGGATGAGGAAGGACCTGAAATCAGGTTATTGAGGTCAGTCTTGTTGGCTAGCAGTAAGCCCAAGCCTCAGATTCCGAACTATGATGGCAGTTTGTCCACAAAAGTGTTGTTGAATTGGATTAGCGAGCTGGAAAAATATTTCGAATGTGAGGAGGTCAACAATGATAGGAGAGTTAAATTCACTACTACTCGGCTGAAAGGAGATATAGCCTTGCGGTGGCACAGTGTCCAAGGAGAGATAAGAAGGATGAATAAATTACCAATTAGGAAGTGACCTAGAATGGTCGCCAAGATGAAGGGTAGGTTTTTGCCCAAAGATTACCAGATTGCTTTGCATCGACAGGTGCAAAACTTGAAGCAGTGAGGAATGATGGTGAAAGAGTATACTAAAGAATTCTACCAGGTGAATTTGAGAGTTGGTTATACAGAAGACACCCCGGAGAAGACAGCAAGGTTTGTGAATGGCCTAAGGCTGGAGATATTGGATGAGATTAGTATTCTTTCTCTAAGGAACATAGAAGAAGCATACCAGAGTGCCTTAAAGGCATAACAGAAGATCACAAGAAAGAAAAATGCCAGGAGAGGACGAGGAAGTGGCAGAGGGAAAGGACAATCCTTTGGTAGAGGAAGAGCTGCCAATAATAGTGAAGAGGGCAGCAGTTCCAAGACTTCAGGGACAACATAAAAAGAGGGTAGCACTAGAGGAGGAAGGCCATATCAAAGAGGAAGGGTAAATGGCAGAGGTAGAGGAGCTGCCTACCAGTGCTGCAAGTGCCACAAGTGGGTGCATAGATCCTTTGAGTGTCCTGAAGGAGAACATGCTAGCCCAAGAGGAGCATATGTTGCACAACCAAAGGAAGTAGGGGCACCACCCCAGGAGGTAGAGAATGTGCTGGAGACAGGGGAGGCCTTAATTTTGAATAAGGTACTGTTGAAACCAGCAAAGGAGATAGCTGACCAAACCCAAAGAAAGGCATTATTCCAGACATTCTGTGAGTCACACACAAAATGCTGCAAGATGATTATCGATAGTGGGAGCACAGATAATCTAGATGCCACAGAGATGGTGGAGAAGTTGGGTTTGAAATGGTTGAAGCACCCCACCCCCTATAAAAGGTCGTGGTTGTAGAAAGGCCATCAACTGTTGGTTGATGAACAGTCTGAAGTTCAGTTTCATATTGGTAGATACAAGGACAAAGTTATTTGTGATATTATGCCTATGGACGTATGTCACATACTGCTGGGAAGGCCATGACAGTATGACAGAAACGTAGTGCATGATGGAAAGACAAACTGTTACAAGTTTTTCAGAGATGGGATTAAACACACGCTTGTACCCATCAAGGAGGAGGAGACAACAAAAACTAGTGGAGTCAAAGCATTACTGGTGGGAGGAAAGGAATTTTTGAAACAGATCGAAGACAGCGAGATAAGATATGTTGTTATGAGGAGGCCAAAAACAGTGTTGTTACACACTGAATTTGAAAATTTTCTTGAAGAAATTTAGGACATGTTGTAGGAGTTCAGCAACATTGTGGTGGATGATTTGCCGAATAAATTTCTTCCTAAGAGAAGTATCAATCATCACATAGAATTTATACTCGGAGCTAGTTTAGTGAACAAGACAATGTACTGAATGAGTCCTAAGGACAATGAGGAAATCAGGAAACATGTACAGGAATTGCTGGATAAGGCGTTGATAATGGAGAGTTTAAGTCCCTGTGCAGTTTCGACAGTTTTAGCTCCCAAGAAAGGAGGATAGTGGCGAATGTGCACAGATTTGAGAGCCATCAATAAGATTACTATCAGGTACAGGTTCCCATTACCACGAATGGATGACATGATGGACTACTTAAGTGGAGCATCGTATTTCTCGAAAATCGATCTGAAGAGTGGATACCACCAGATCAGAATTAGAGAAGGGGACGAATGGAAAACAACTTTCAAAACAAATGAAGGTCTTTATGAGTGGCTGGTGATGCCATTCGGGTTAAGCAATGCCCCTAGTACTTTTATGCGATTGATGAATGAGATGTTGAAAGAATTCATTGGAAAGTTTGTGATTGTATATCTTGATGACATACTAATTTTCAGTAAAACCAGAGAAGAACATTTTCAACATGTTTGAAGTGTGCTAAAGAAGTTACAACAAAACAAGTTGCTGATAAATATGAAAAAATGTTCTTTTCCTCAGATGGAATTGATTTATTTGGGTTTTGTGATTGCAGAAAATGAGCTGAAAATGGACCCAAAAAACTTGCATCTATCATTAGCTAGCCATCCCCAAAAAGTCTGTTCGAGGTTCATAGTTTTCATGGGTTGGCAAGTTTCTATCGTAAGTTCATAAGGAATTTTAGTGAGATCTGCACACCTATGTTGGACACAAGCAAAAAGGCAAGTCAGCCTTTCTGTTAGACTGAAGCGGCAGAGAAAAGATTTTAGATCTTGAAGAAGAAGATCACTGAAAGACTGATTTTGAGGTTACCTGATTTTAACAAACTGTTCCAAGTTCATTGTGATGCTAGTGGTATTTCCATTGGGGCCATACTCAGCCAGGAAGACAAACCGGTTGCTTATTTCAGTCAAAAGTTTAATGAAAACAAGTAGAAGTACTCATCTTACGATAAGGAGTTCTATGCTGTCGTCCAAGCATTGCAGCATTGGAGACACTATTTTCTCATTAATGAATTTGTTTTGTTTTCTGATAATTCTACATTGCAATACATTATGCAGCAACATAAGCAGAATCACAAGCATGCAAATTGGATTGAGTAATTGCATAGCTTCACATTCGTGTTGAAGCATATTAGTGGACAGGCCAACAAGGTAGCAGATGCGTTAAGCAGGAGAGCTTTTCTCTTGCAGGAGAGCATGATACAAGTGTTGGGTTTTGAACACCTGAAAGACTTGTATTAGACAGATGTGGATTTCAAGGAGGCTTATGAAGCCTACCAGAATCCTTTGTTCAGGAACAATAGTCCATGGCTAGACTATAACTTACAGGAGAAACTCTTGTTTAAAGGAGGACAACTATGTATTCCCGACTTTTCGTTGAGGGAGAACATCCTTCGGGAGAAGCACAACGGTGCTCTTGCTAGACATTTCGGCATTGATAAGACCTTATATCAGCTCATTCACTTTTATTACTACCCAAAGATGCGAAGGGATGTGCAACGATTTGTAACTAGGTGTAAAGTGCGTCAGTTAGTGAAAGGACACAGTCAAAATACAGGACTCTACACACCACAGCCTATTCCAAGTAGACCGTGGGACTCAATTAGCTTGGACTTTGTCTTGGGTCTACCAAGAACGCAGTGAGGTTACGACTCTATCATGGTGGTAGTAGACTGATTCTCGAAGATGGCACATTTCATTCCTTGTAAGAAAACCAATGATGCCACTCACATAGCACACTTGTTTTTCATGGAGATAGTCATGCTGCATGGCCTACCTAAGTCCATTATTTTCGACAGGGACGTGAAATTTACAGGACACTTCTGGCACACCTTGTGGAAGAAGTTGGACACACAGTTGAGTTTCAACTCCGTTTATCACCCATAGAGAAATGGACAGACGAAGGTGGTGAACAGGAGCTTGGGAATGTTTGGTATGGAGCTTGATTATCTTATGTATTCAAAGGTTTCAGTCGGATGTATACCCCAGGAAGACTATACACCCCTCCACCCAGGGGGGCTAATCCCCCCTGATTGGGGGGTCCGGGGGCCAGCAGTCCCCTGGTGGGGGTTGGGGGGTAGTGCCCCTGAAGCTAAAAATAGATGTAAAATTGCCTTGTAAAAGTCTAGTAATTTCTAGTCAATCTGGGTCATTCATTAGGTGGATGGTCTGACGATAGAAGTTATGTTTAGTTTAGGGTTTTTTGCCCTAGAAGGCAACCCCTCACTATATATGAGGGGATTGTATTGCATCTTTGTAGATCTGTATTCTAAGTGAGGAAGAGAGAGGAGATTGAGAGCGAAGAGGGAGTTACAATGGATCTACTGTAGGTTGTATCTCTTCAATTTGTTGGATAATATAATAAACGAAGGACTGGCTGTTTCTCCGTGGACGTAGCCCAAACTAGGTGAACCATGTATATCTGTGTCTCTCTTGTTTTATGCGTTTTCTGTGTTTATATTTCTGCAATATTTATGTGTTCCATTGCTCTGTAATATATAATTTTCTAACAACTGGTATCAGAGCCGAAGGTCTATTTGGCTGATAAACTCATAGGAGAGAAGGGTTCCTGATTTGAGTCGGAGCAATGGAGGAAGATGGTAGGTTTGGGATCAAAAAATTCAACAGCCAAAACTACCAACTGTGGAAGATGCAGATGGAAGATTATTTGTATCAGAGAGATTTGTACCTACCATTGAGCGGAAACAAAAAGAAGCAGACGAGTATGAAAAACACAGAATGGGATATTCTCGATAGAAAGGCACTTGGAATGATACGGTTGTGCCTAGTGGCGTCGGTAGCATTTAATATTTCAAAGGAAACAACGACAGAGGGTCTAATGTCGGCATTGGCCAAACTATATGAAAAACCCTTGGCCTCAAATAAGTTATTTCTTATGAAGCATTTATTTAATATGAATATGTCAGAAGGTGGATCTGTTGCAGACCATTTAAATGATTTTAATACAGTTACAAGTTAGTTAAGTTCTATAGGGGTAAATTTCGATGATGAAGTTAGGGCTTTGTTATTTCTATGCTCATTGCTAAAAAGTTGGAATGGCTTACTTATGGCCATTAATAACTCTGTCTCTGGATCTAGTACTTCAAAGTTTGATGATGTTGTCGGTGAAATCCTTAGCGAGGAAATGCGATAGAAAATCTCCAGTGAGAAATCAGGCAATGCTTTGACTGCAGAGACTAGGGGAAGAAAAATGGAAAGAGGAAAGTGCCCAGGATATCACAGAAAGTCAAGAGAAGGCAGATCCAAGTCTAGATCGGGGATAGTGTGCTGGAAATGTGAGAAGAAAGGACACCTGAAGAAATACTATAAGTCTCGGAAGGGAAAAGAAGGAGACGTGCAGTAAGAAAACAAACATGAAGCGAATGTAACAGGTGATGTGTTGCAAGATGCTTTGATTATTTCATTAGAAAATATTATTGATGCATGGGTGGTAGATTCAGGGGCCTCATTCCATGCCACACCTGATAGGAAACATTTTCATGATTATGTTTGAGGAGATTTTTTGACAGGTTCGATTGGGTGATGATCAATCGTGTAAAATCGTTGGAATGGGTACAATTTTCATAAAATAGCAGAATGGAAATCAATGGCTATTAAAGCAGGTAAGGTATGTTCCAGATCTAAAGAAAAAACTGATTTCAAAAGGGCGGTTGGGAGGTGAAGGTTGTGTAACTACTTTCACAGATAAAACTTGGAAGGTCACTAAAGGATCCCTAGTAATAGTGAGAGGAGAAAAGGTTGGTACATTGTACTTATGCAATGGTATTTCTAATTCTGTTAATGCTTTAACCTCTAGAGGAGAAGATACAACATTATGGCATCATAGGCTCGGGCACTTGAGTGAGAAGGGGATGCAGATACTTCACTCAAGAAATTTGTTGCCAGGTTTGAAGCATGTTGATTTAAAATTCTGTGAGAATTGTGTTGATGGAAAACAGAAGAGAGTCAAATTCCTTAGAGTTAGGAAATAAAAGAAGAGTGAAAAATTAGAGCTTGTGCATACAGATGTATGGGGACCTGCTCAGGAATCATCTCTTGGTGGCTCTTGTTATTATGTTACTCTTATTGATGACGCAACAAGAAAAAATTGGATTTATTGTATTCAAAATAAATCTGATGTATTTGATACTTTCAAGAAATGGAAAGCTTTGGTTGAAAGTGAGACAGGAAAAAGGTTGAAGTGTCTCAGATCAGATAATGGAGGTGAATATTGCAGCAAAGAGTTTGATAGGTATTGTTCAGAGAATGGAATTCGCAGAGAGAAGACAATTCCAGGAACACCACAAGAAAATGTTGCGTCAGAAAGGATGAACAGGACAATCATGGAGCATGCAAGGTGCATGAGATTGCATGCAGGATTTCCTTTACAATTTTGGGCAGATGCTGTAGACACTGTTGTTTATCTAATAAAAAAAGGGCCTTCAAGTTCCTTGGATGGTGGTATTCCAGAGGTGGCATGGAAAGGTAAAAAGGTAAACTACTCATTTTTAAAAACTTTTGGTTGTGAAGCCTTTATCCACATTAATAAAGAAAATAGAACAAAGCTTGAGGCAAAATCAAAGAAATGTACCTTTATTGGATATGGTGTTAATGATTTTGGTTATCACTTATATGATTATGAAAATCACAAAATCATTAGGGGCGGAGATGTAATATTCAATGAAAAGGTCTTGTATAAGAATCAGTCGCAGGAAAAGAAACAGGAAAAAGAAAACAGAGAATACACAGTGCTTGATGATATCACAAGAAAAGTGATGGTGCCTGAAAATCATAATCATCAACAGCTAGAACAACAACCACAACAGCAACAAGCACCTCAAACACTTGAAAGTGGTGTTAGAAGATCTACTGGGATAATTAGACCCCCTGAACGATACTCTCCTTCATTATATTATGTATTGTTAACTGATTCTGGTGAACGAGAATGTTATGAAGAAGCATTGCAGGTAGAAACTAGGAAGAAGTGGGAGAAAGCCATGAAAGTAGAGATGGACTCCTTAGCACATAACCAGACTTGGGACTTAGTCAGGTTGCCTGCAAGTAAAACAACATTGCATAATAAATGGGTTTACAAGTTGAAGGAAGAAGATGGAGGTGCAAAAAGGTATAAAGCTAGACTTTTGGTAAAAGGGTTTTCACAGAGAAAGGGTATAGACTTTGATGAGATATTTTCTCCTGTTGTGAAAATGACTTCAATTAGAACTATTCTAAGTCTAGTAGCAGCTGAAGATTTGCATCTTGAACAGTTAGATGTAAAGACAACCTTTCTCCATGGGGATTCGGAGGAAGAGAAGGATATGAGGTAAAAGGGAAGGAGAAACTAGTGTGCAGGTTGAAGAAGAGCTTGTATGGCTTAAAACAAGCTCCAAGGCAATGGTATCTAAAATTTGACAAGTTTATGTCTTAAAAAGGTTATACTAGATGTCACTCTGACCATTGTGTTTATCTCGAAAGGCAAAATTATGGCAGCTATATTATATTGTTATTTTATGTAGATGACATGGTTGTTGCAGGTTCTAACATGCAGGAAATAAATGTGCTCAAAAGGAAATTGGCAAACTCCTTTGTAATGAAGGATTTGGGTGCTACAAAACAAATCCTTGGTATGAGAATAACTAGAGACAAGAAGAATCGCAAATTAACATTGTCTCAAAGTGAGTACATAGAAAAGGTATTGAAAAGGTTTAATATGCAGAATGCAAAACCATTTGGTATACCTTTGGTTAGCCATTTCAAATTAAGTAAGGAGGCGTGTCCCAAGACTCAAGAAGAAATGGCTCATATGTCTAAGGTTTCATATGCATCAGCAGTTGGAAGCTTAATGTATGCAATGGTCTACACAAGGCCTGATATTGCACATGCAAAGGGAGTTGTAAGAAGGTACATGAATAATCCAGGAAAATAACATTGGATGGCGGTGAAGTGGATTCTCAGGTATTTGAGAGGTACCACAAATCAAGCATTATGCTTTGGTGGTTCAAACATTGCTCTACAGGGATATGTTGATGCAGATATGGTAACAGACATAGATAATAAGAGGAGCACTATAGGATATGTATTTATTATAGGTGGAACAACTCTCAGTTGGGTTTCAAAAATCCAAAGTGTTGCTGCACTTTCAACAATAGAAGCAGAGTATGTTGCTGCTACAGAGGCCAGTAAAGAAATGATTTGGTTACAAAGGTTTCTAAATGAATTGGGTAAGAAGCAGGAGTTGGGCAGATTATACAGTGATAACCAGAGTGCCATACATCTTGCAAAGAACTCTACATTTCATTCCAAGACTAAACATATACAGCTCAAGTACCATTTCATACGGTCAACATTGGAAGATGGACAGTTGAAGTTGGAAAAGATACACACCAGCCAGAATCTTGCAGATACGTTAACAAAAGTTGTAACCAGGGAGAAACTGGGAATTTGCTCAGTTTCAATTGGTCTTCAAGTATGATTAAGAAGATGAGAAACAACCAAGTCCAAAGTCGAGTTGTTGTCTAGAAAATGAAGCAGCAATGGAGTTGCTATAATCAGTCTCCAAGAGGGAGATTGTTGGGTCTGGAGCCTGAATATCTTCTGTATTCAAAGGTTTCATCTAGATGTATACCCCAGGAAGATTGTACACCCCTCCACTCGGGGGGAATAATCCCCCCCAGCTGGGGGGTCCGGGGGCCAGCAGCCCCCTGGCGGGGGTTTAAGGGTAGCGCCCCCAAAGCTAAAAGTAGATGTAAATTTGCCTTGTAAAAATCTAGTAATTTCTAGTCAATCTAGACCATTCATCAGGCAGATGATCTGACGGTAGAAGTTCTGTTTAGTCTAGGGTTTTTTGCCCTAGAAGGCAACCCGTCACTATATATGAGGGAATTGTATTTTGTCTATGTAGATCTGTATTCTGAGTGGGGAAGAGAGAGGAGATTGAGAGCGAAGAGGGAGTTACAGTGGATCTGCTGTAGGTTGTATCTCTTTAGTTTGCTAGATAATATAATAAAACAAGGACTGGCTATTTCTCCATGGACGTAGCCCAAACTGGGTGAACCACGTATATCTGTGTCTCTCTTGTTTTATGCATTTTCTGTCTTTATATTTCTACAATATTTTATGTGTTCCATTGCTCCGTAGTATATAATTTTCTAACAAGGAAACCTTCTCGGAGCTTGATTGGAGAAAATTCACGGATGTGGGATCATGTACTTGCCTAGGCAGAATTCGCTTATAACGATTCACCGAATCGAAGCACATGATACAATCCTTTTCATATCTTGTATAGCATGCATCCTTGCGGAGTGCATGAGTTACGTGACCTAGGACAGCTAGAACGAAGGAGTGCTGATGGGGAAGATTTCGGCAAGGCAATGAATGACCTACGTGAGCAGGTAAAATCTAACTTGCAGGACAACAATCAGCAGTATAAACAACAAGCATATCTAAAATGATGGGAAGTACAGTTTAATGTGGTAGATGACGTTCTCACACATTTATGCAAAGAAAGGTTCCCGAGGGGTGAGTACAACAAGTTGAAGCTTAAAAAGATTGGCCCTTGCATAATTCTGCGTAAATTCTCTGTGAATGCCTATGAATTACAACTGCCCCCAGGAATAGGAATTCCGCCTATCTTCAATGTGGCAGATATATTTCCATACACTACCAGTCCTGAAGACGACAGTACGACACGACCAAAATAGGACACCCAGACGGAAAGCGGTCCTTGGATGAGGTAAATGCCTTCGGCTCAACCCCTTGAGATCGAGAGAATTCTCGACACACAGGTGGCCAAGCGAACTCGCAGAAAATAGTACATTCAATACCTTGTCAAGTGGAAGAACTGTCCCATTGAGGACAGTTCATGGCTTGAAGTGGCACAGATACAACATGCAGGATATTCTGTCGAGGAGCTCATGGAATGGAGGCATGAATTTTTGTTACCCCGGGAGCCTGATGTAGGAGCATCCAGCTCAAGGTGAACAAATCGAATGTGTTTGTCTCACAAGTTACATGTTGACAGGTTGACAAGTCATTGTACCTGAGTCTTTTAAATTCCTTTAATTTCTAGCATTTAGGACTTGACAGCAAGTTATGTTTTTAATTTCATTTTAATTTCCTTTAGTTACTGTTTTGAATTAATTATAGAATTTAGGTGAACAGAAATTAACATTTATCCAATGTAACTACTTGTAACTGTTGACAGTATCTAAAACTGTTCAACAAATCATACAAAAAGGAAAAAATGAGACATTTGAGGATTGATTCCATCATAGTAGAAAAATGAATAAAATCATACAAGAGATTTTTCAATATTATCTAAGTCCATTCGTAACTGAAATATTTTCTTTCCGTTTCATGATAAATTGAATGCATTTACAAACAGTGGAAAGAACTGGTAGAATAATTGTTTTTACAAGCATCAAAGAAACAACAGAATTGACAAAGCTGAGAGTAGGTGGGAGTGACTACATCAAATCTACAAATGAGGCTACAGTCAAACACCAAGACATCCAGTAATGATAAAGACCTATAGTTACAAGAATACGCTGAGCATTTTGGCAAAAGAAATCACCAGAGTAGACGGAGGGTTTCATACAAGAACAAATCCATTATAGTAATCACTATGTATCATTCCAACTGAAACATTGTAATTTCCTTATGAATATCATACAGGAAAATTTATACAAATATCTGAATCATTACAGTCCCAAGATAGACAAAATACATTGCATGTTCGACAAATGGACTAGGTTCAAAACCCCAGTATTTAAAACAAGCAAACTAATTGTGAATGCCAAGACCTGAACCTAGAGAAGACCTGACCGACAAGTTAAGAGTAATAAGTGCAACAATCATATCTTACAGAAGTCAAATGGTAATCTTCACCCTAAGAATAAATCAGATAGCATGCAGAAATAGAACGACAACTGATCGCCAATGGAATATGGAACAACACTTTAAAACCAAATGTAAGTGCACAAGGAATTGAGATAAATAACACATACGGCACACCTTAGCATCAAGGAAAATAGTAATCTGATTTCAGTAACACAAATATCAGTCTTAGTTATAAGGAATAACGATCGTAATTCGTAATGGAACAACAATATCGGTTGAATCATCAATCGCAATTAAATGTGAACCGTAGATAAATACAGTAATACCAATTGATAAATGTTACAGCACAGTTACTCTGATATTGAATAGCAATAGCATTCTGTAAAGACCAGAAATGTTATATTAAGGATTAAAGGAACAACAATGCATTACAGAGTTAGAATGAACAATACGATGCTCAGTCTAACATAAATTCAACATAACATAATTGTGATGTAAAATAACAAAATGCATCAGATTACCAAATCAAAGCTGAAAATGAAAATCACGCATGAACTAAAGCTAATGGTATAGGAGCAAGTGTTCCACCAGGGCTGGGCCCTTAGCCTCCAGGGACACACCGCTTGAGTTTATTCCAGGATCACAGATGGAACAACAACCAGTTTTATATTAAAGCATTAAAACAGAATTACAGCGGAACACCCCTCAATGAGAGTCAATGATCAAAGTTCAAATACAGGATAGAGTACATAAAAATTAACAGTCGATCGTCCCCCGGGCTAGCAGTGTTGCCCCTTTTTATAACAACTAAAGCGGAGATATCAAGGATGAAAAAATAGTCAAAGCCACGATCCCTTAGGATCAAAGGATCCTGAGGGATTCTCCAAACTGTTAATCCTGAGTTATCTGGTTGTTTTCTTGCGCCAAGTCAATATCTCCCTTTCCTTTCCTTGGCTAAGATGTTTTAATTTAGATCTCCTTGTTTTCATATGGTTCCCCGCCAGAGGGACAACAGTTAGCTTGGCCTTGTCTTTTTCTTTGGGACGAAAATCTTTAGTTTTTCCCTTTTCCTACATAAGAAATGGCTATTATTAGCATTTTTTTGTTGCATATAAATCTTATAGATTTTATCATGATTTCTCATTAGCTACCTAGTTCATGATGCAAATATGTTATGAGTTCTAAAGAAAACATGACGAAATGATCAATAAAAACATACCTTCTTCAGTACTCCACAAACCCCCTTGCTTACCCTTTTTCATGCCCTCATGAAAACATTGGAGTTGACATGGAAGGCAGTGAGAGAGTAGGCTGGATATGGGATCTCATGCGGGGGTCTACAACCATGATGCCTAACTAAGTGTTCACAAAGATGGCACGTCTGACCCTCCGACATTTCATACAGGGCTTGGTAACCAGGTGTAGGGTGCCAAATAATCGGACTCCGAAACCTATACCCTAACCAAGATGGCCCTGCCCTCAAGATAATTTCGCATTAGAGGTTCAAGCGATCGGCAACTAACTTAAAATTCTCATAATTAAATGGTTCCCTGAGTTGAATATTCGGATTGGAAATTTGGTATCAAAATTTGGCAGCATCAACGACAAGGTCTTTAATAGTGAAAAAATATTATATCCCCTGCCGAGTGATTGTTGTATGAATAGGTCCTAATGCTTCAATCACACCTGGAGTCCTCATGAGATTCCTATGTTTCCCCCATAACTGTACTGGGTTCCTAGGCTCAGCTCTTACCCATAAGTCTAATCCATTTTCTTGTCTTTGGAAGGCATTATAGGCTTTAAGCCATTTAATTTGATTAACTCTGAATGAAATAAATGCATGTAATTGAATATCCCCAATGAAAGGGCCGGGGTTTTGTTCTCTCTCTTGATCTAACACAAGGTTATGCAAATAGAATTCACACAACAACCTTTGAACCTTTACTCCATAATTTTTACAACAACTTATACAATCATCAATAGTATTAATTTGCAGAGAGGCTCCTGCTTTGACAACCTTTATTTTCAATTGCAAATATCGTTCCATTAAAAACAAGGCATAATTCTTAGCAGGGGCTCTACATGCTAGGACGTCAGTGTATAAAGAACATAAGGTATCCATATGCTTGATAACTATATCTAGCCTACGAGTTACCTTTGCGACTTTTTTTTCTTCCTTTCGCCATCCTTCAAAGGCCTGCCTTTCGGACAACCTGACATTCCTTAGCTGTTGTTGCAATTCCTCATACCTTTCTTAAGAAACCATTTGTTCTGTAAGCTTTTCTACTTCTTTTTGAGCTTGCATCAAACCCTCTCGTAGGGTTACTGTCCTCGGATCACTGTCCCACATAATAATGGTTAGCAGAAGGTTCACTTGAATCTTCTTATTGCATTGTCTTGTGTGTTCATGGTTTGCATTTCTCCGGATGGTTGTGCCTCTGTTTGAACTTCTTTGTCACAAGTTGATATACCCTCTATTTGCACTTCAACATGGGTATTAGCTAAATGTTGTTCCTTTTGGATTTGACTAACAATCTGGACTTTAGCAGGGTTTTGAACAGCAGGCTGGACTTCAACATGGTTTTGAACAACAGGCTGGAATTGAGTCCTCCAAATCTTTTTCTTGTGGGGTTTTGCACGAATGATTGCGTGTCTTACCCCTGAAGTCCTTTTTACTCTTTTTCTTATTTTCAAAAACCTGATTTGTTGTCGAAGTCGAGCTATCACATTCAACAATCTTTGCTGTTATTTTCATAGTCGTTTAATTTCTTTTGTTTCCTTAGAAGGAACAATTGTCTATTTACTTGGGCTTGCACTGTTATCTTGGCTAATTCACTGGTTTTCTTCTTGGGGTACTCCTTCATTGCTCTGTTCGGGTTGCTCAGGAGTGAAAACCCTAGCTGGCTCTGTTATTTCCTGGGTAACTTCTTTTTCCACCCCTTCTTTTTCATGAAATTCTTCCGGTGTGGTCTGGCTAGGAGCAGATTGTCCCGTTTCTGCATTTTCATCACTTTTCTCTCATGTTATACTTACATCATGAACAGACTGATCCTCTTCTTTCTCTTCCTCATCGCACAATTTTTCAGGTGCATTTTTGTCTTAGGCATAATGCTCCTTGGGTTCTTCCCCAATATGGAGGCCTAGCGGACTGAGAGGTTAGGCATATTCACCCATATTAGCCAGAATTTGGGCCAATTCATCCTATTGCAATGGATTTTGCAGTGGGTTTCCTTCACATGGCCCTATCTCCGCCTCCACCTGCCCAGGCTGCTCGGTCTCTTCCCCTGTTTCTCCTTCCTTATTTTCTTCCAATTCTCTTTCATTATATCCTCCTTCCAATTGTGAGGGTTAGTCATCCCCGGAATCGTCTATTTCCATAGGTTGGCTGGTGCTTGCTTGGAGATTTTCCAACCTCCCTCTGATCCGTGCCAATCTAACGGATTTTCTCCATTTCGATGGTCTATCCGATGTACTGGTATCATGTTTGTGTTTCGGGGCTGGCAGAGCCAATGCCCCCTCTATCGTAGCAATTAGCTCTTCCCAGCTGCTCTGCTGTTGAGCAAGACTATGGCTGACTATCAGCCGTATCAGCCCATGGTGACTTACTACCGATTCTACATGTTGTGACTTTCTCATGCTTTGGGAAACATCGTGAAGTAATGAATTTAAAAATGCAGGTAAGTTCATGGAGCATTTTTGTTTTAATATAGCTAAGAGTTTAAGGTGTCGTGGTCTTACCACATCTTTCCTACCTTCACAGGTGATGTAGCTCTGGATGATCTTCGCCAATTCTACCCATGTCTCTCCTAATGCTGCTGGTAGAACTCCCTTTCCTCTAACTGTCAGGTTCTGGCCTTCATCCTGGAAGATCTTTATGATCTTTTGTAGTCTCTCCTTCTTTAGCGTCCACACAGGTCCAGTGGCTAGTAGTCCCGAGACCTCTACAAATATATCATCAGTAATTGCTATGTGTCTCCCCCTTACTGTGGAGTGATCTTCTTGCAAGTTCTGCAAGAATTCTATTGCCACTATCTCGTTGGGTTCCTGTAAAGGATTGAGATAGACTAACCATCTTGCCCTTGCCAGGATTTCCTGTGCAGCATCAGAGACTATCAATACCTGTGGTTCTCTCCAAATTGATCTTCCTCCCATGCTTTTAGCTCAGTGACACATATGCCAGCAAATTATGAAGTCCGCATCCCCCCTCGCAATGTGATAGGCCATCCGCGACCGTCAAATGAGGGAGCGGCGTGCCGATCTGCCCTGGTACAGAGTCATAAAGGAAAAGTGTATGCCAACATGCCATGTTTACAGAAGGAGTAGGTTACCGAAATTGAGGCGTATAATAGGATTGCTTAATAAATAAGAAAATGTGGTTAAATGATGCAAGTCTGGGAGGATAGGACAGCTGACGTGCACAACTAGTGTAATGCGATCATTATCGACTTTTCCTTCATGATTGGTTATGATAGATTTTCATGTGTTTAATGGTTCGGGGAAATGGTATACATAATATTATTTGACATATTACAAAGGTATAAGACAACAAAGGTTGTTGACGATTGCTATTGGTGTATAAGGAATATGACCTCAATACCATTAACAGAGCTCTGCTGCCAACAGGTGTCCATAACCTTGACAGAGTTGTTTATTTCACCCATGGAACCATGATCATTTGTGTATGTGTAGGAAGTACTGTGTAGTGTCAAAATGGAGGTCATTATGATAGCTTGGTAACCAGTTAAATCATAATGCCATCCACTAGGAAGGAGTGAAAGGTGGGCAGGCTGGCTCGTGATGAGACCTCTTGTTCCAAGGAATTTTTATTTTTCTGACATCCCTCTTGGATAATTTCCCTTGTGTGGTGGCCATAGTGGGAATGCCACTTCACTTTCTTCCTTATGATCATGGTAGGCTGGCTCTTGATGAGACCCCCTATCCTGCATTTGACAACTCATATAAACAAATCATATAAACACATTTTTTCTCTTTTTTTCTTTCATAAAGTACTTTCCTATTTATACACAAAGGGTGGTTCAACACTCCTTAAGAGTAGGAATGGTGGAAGAAGTCTTAACATCTCAATAGAAAAATATAGACCCTTTGTTCTTATTCCTTAATAATGATTCAAAGAAGATTATGGGGATTTAAAAAGAACCAACATGATAGAGATAACCAATCATATCAGTATTAGTAAGATAATGTCGGTAAAAGTGATGAATAATTATGTCCTTTCCGCTTTCCCGCGATCAATTCATAGCAATTTCTTTATAAAAATAGTGATTTTATATAATTTGCTGATTTCGATATGCTCCATCTTTATATCCATTGCGTGACTGTATAGCTGTGCTCCAAAAGACGTGAAACAATAGGAACAACAGGTATCTTTAAATCAGAACAACAAGGAGAACAAGTAAAAGAAAATATAAGTGTCTAAAAAAAGAACAGAAAAAACCGAAAATACCGTTCCTTTGGAAAAGGAACAACAGAGAGTGTCCGTGCCGTTCCTTTAGAAAAGGAACAACGAAAAACCGAAATGTCGTTCCGTTGGAAAAGGAACAACAAAAAATCAAAAGTGTCGTTCGTTTGGAAAAAGAACAACAAAAAATAGAAATATCGTTCCTTTGGAAAAGGAACAACAAAAATCACAAGTTCCGTTCCTTTAGAAAAAGAATAGCAAAAAACCAAAATGTCGTTCCTTTGGAAAAGTAACAGCAAAAATCACAAGTGTTGTTCCTTTGAAAAAGGAACACAGAAACGAAAATGAAAAAGGAACGACTGACCCACAAGGTGTTGTTCCTTTGGAAAATGAACAACAAAATGAAAATGTTGTCCCTTTGGAAAACTTACAATAGAAATAACCAAAATGCAGACAATGTTGTCCATTTAGAAAAGGAATAGCAAAACGATAGTGTTGTTCCTTTTGAAAAAGGAACAGCAGAAAAATACAAGTGGAGAAAAAAAAGAACAACAAAATAATGAAAGGGCTGTAAAGTGCAAATACAAAGAAAAATATATACAGAGAGTAATTTACGCTAGGAAAATAAAATAATTATGTACAGAATGTAAAGAAAATTGAATCACTTAATGAATCATAGGTGAGGAATATTTCTCTTCCTCCTCCAAAATTTGCATGTCAGAGTCTTCGCGTAGTTGCTGGTAGAAGGACTCCCGAGTAAGTGGTTTGTGGTAAAGTTGAACTCGGTGGCCATTTGCTTTGAAAGTATGTCCAGATCCATCTATGGTGATTAGAGTAAGGGTACCATTATCATGTACCTTCTGGATTTCATATGGCCCCAACCAATGAGTCTAAAGCTTCCTGGGAAAATCTTGAAACTTGGAATCGGATAGGAGCGCCCAATCTCCTTCGCAGAAGACTTTATTTTTAATGAAAGCGTCATGTCATTTAGCTCGCCACTGTTGGATTAATGTGGTGTTTTGAAGTGCAGAGAGCCTAATTTCATCCAGCTCATTGGTCTGCTGTAATCTATTAATATGTGCCTCATGTAGATCTAAGCCGACTTCTTGTACTATTCACAGTGTTTGGATATCAAATTCTATGGGAAAAATAGGTTTCTTTCCAAACACCAATTGGTAGGGTGAATAGCTGGCAGTGCTTCTCCATGTTGTTCTGTAAGCCCACAAGGCTTCTGGTAGTCTTGTAGCCCAATCGCGTCTATGTGACGCAATGGTTTTTGTTAAGATTGCTTCTATTATTTTATTGTTGCTTTCTACTTGACCATTTGCCTATGGGTCGTATGGAGTGGTGATTTTATGCTGAATATGATAGTTTTTAAGTGTTGCAACAATTTTGTTACCAGCAAACTGTGGCCCCCTGTCTATAATTATATCTCTTGGAATCCCGTATCGCACGAATATATGGAACAAGAACTATATAACGGAACCCTCTGTAGCTCTCGACAATGCCTCCACTTCAACCCATTTGGTGACATACTCTGTTGCCACCAAAATATATGTTTTTTGGTTCGAGGATGGGTTAATTGGTCCAACGAAATCGAGGTCCCATCGCTCGAATGGTTCAATAACTAACTGTGGGTTTAGGGGCATTTCATCGGACTGATCGGGGCATCCTGCTCTCTGGCAACTGTCACAGGCTTGGACGAACTTTTTTGCATCTTTGAAGATCGTGGGCCAATAGTACCCTGTTTGCAGCACCTTATGTCTAGTTCTGTGATCAGCGAAATGTCTGCCACATGGTCCATCATGACAAGCTTTCAAGATGTCATAAATTTCATCCTCGCGGACGCATCTCTTGATGTGCATATCTACCCCTGTGTGGAACAAGTAACCTCCAATCCAAGAAAATCAGGCAGTTCGCTGAACAATCTGCTTTCATTCATTGGGGGTCAGATGTTTCGGTAATTTACCTACTGCTAAGTAATTGGCAATATCAGCATACCAGGGTGTTTTAATAGCAACAACTAACAAATGCTCATCTGGAAATTGATATTCAATTGCTGCTGCATCCACTGGCTTTGGCATTCGTGAGAGAAAGTCAGCTACAGGGTTTTATTTTCCAGGTATGTCCTTGATTGTTATATCAAATTCCTGCAATAAAATAAGCCATCTAGTTATTCTGCCATTTGTGACTGGTTTATTTGCTAAATATTTTATGGTAAAGTGATCTGTATACAAAATAACAGGATATCTAGTAATGTAGTGCCTAAACTTATTGACAGCATGTATTACAGCTAGAAATTCTTTTTCAGTAACAGTATAATTCAATTCACCAGGAGATAAATTTTTTCTAATATAATAAATTGCATATGTTTTTTTATCTTCTTCTTACCCGAGGACTGCTCCAATGGCTGTATCTGAGGCATCTGATGAAATTTGAAATGGAAAGTCCCAATTTGGCCCTTGAAGGACTGGGGCTATGGACACAAGCTTCTTCAGATCGTGGAAAGCACGTTCACATTTTTTTGTCCGAAGAAGGTCAACATTATCCGCTAGTGCATACAGAGGTGCAACAATATGTGAAAAATGTTCTATAAACCTTCTATAATAACTAGAAAATCCAAGAAAACTACATACCTCTCTTTGAGTAGTAGGAGTAGGAATTAGCAAAATTATTTGATTTTTGGCTAGGTCTACCTGTATGCCAGTTGTTGAGATATAATGGCCTATAATAAGTCCTTCAGTCATCATCATGTAGCATTTTTCATGGCTCAAACAAAGTCTGGTAGCAATGCAGCACTATAGGACTTTTTCCAGTGTGTCTAATGCTGGGTCAAAATCATCTCCGTATGGTGTCAAGTCATCCATGTATACTTCAAGTCCTTCATTTATTAAGTCTGAAAAGATGCTGAGAGTAGCCGTTTGAAATGTGGCCGGAGCATTGTGTAAGTCAAAAGGTAGAACTCTATAAGCAAATGTTCCCCAAGGACAAGTAAAAGTGGTTTTGTCTTGGTCTTCAGGGGCAATTTGAATCTAATTGTACCCACTGAAGCCATCTAAGAAAGAAAATAATTTCTTCTTTGCCAAAGTGTCTAATACTTGGTCAATGAATGGAAGGGGAAAGTGGTCTTTTTTTGTTTCTTTATTTAGTTCTCTATAATCTACACAAATCCTCCACTTTCCATTCTTTTTTTGGTACCACAACAAGTGGAGAGACCCATTTACTATCAGAGATAGGGTAAATGAAGTTAACATGTAAAAGTTTTTAAAGTTCAGCTTTTACAACATCTTTTAGATGAGGATTAAGTCTCCTTTGTGGCTGGTGAACAGGTCTCGCATCCTTTTCTATGTAAATGTGGTGTGTACATAATTGGGGATCAATTCCTTTCATATTAGGGTAGTCCCATGCAAATGATTCTTTATGTTTCCTCAATAATTGGATGAGCATCTTTTCTTGTTCAGAAGTCAGGTTGGCATTAATGTTTAAAGTCTTTCCTGGCTCAATTTCCACAATTTTTCTATCTGAAACGGAGGTAGTAGGTATTTTTTGCTCATGTGTATCTTTAAGAGGGTCTTCTTCTAGTTCATTATCAAATGTTGCTTCCATCATGTGACATTGTATGTGGGATCTGGGTTTGGCTTGGCTAATAAAATTATTAATGGCATCATCTTCTGTTTGGTCTTTGAAATCAAGGTCCTCTTCTATGGTTAGCGGAGATCTACTATTTTCAGTAAGGTATGATACATGGTGCTTGTTAGTTTTGATTATTGTGAAACTTGGCTATGCTGGAGGATATAAAACTAATTTCTTGATATTTGCCTCTTTAGTTATGGTCATATTGCCTTGTCGGCAGCCAATGTAAGCATCGGTAGTTGCAAGCCAAGGTCTACCTAGGATCAATGGATGTCCATAAAGTTAGTTTTGGGGATTTATTATCAGAAAATCAGCTAGATACTCCCAGGAGTCGACGGATACCATGACATCATGTAATGTGCCTTCTGGCCTAACCACAGATCAATTGGCTAGTTCTAGTAAAGTAGAGGTTGGTTCTATTGATGTAATGCCCAACTTTTGGCAAGTGGTGGTTGTTAAGATATTAATTGCAGCTCCTAGATCAACTAAGGCATTTGAGAAGGTTTGGCCATAGATTTGCACAGTTACTATTGGATTTCTTGGGTCTTCGTATTTAACGGGTGTTTCTTTTTTTTATAATAAGTCGGATAGGGTGCTGACTACTTGGAATTTTAGGTTATTTGTTATTTTCCTCCCTGGCTTTTTTATGCATAATTCTTTGATATTCCTTGCATATATCGGAATGTCTTCAATGGCTTGGAGGAGTGGAATTTTTATGTACAGATTTTTTAGTTCTCCCAGAATGTCAAAATCAGGATATTATATAGGTCGAGGTATAATTAATCGTTCTGGGAATGGGGAACAGGATGTGGTTGCTTTATTATGAATTGGTTTTCTAGTCACGTCCTCTTCTTGCGGCGGTTGTTCTATAGGTAACTGATTTTCAACTTGAGCTGTCTTATCTCCCTTAGTTTCAATGATATGCCCAGATCTTAGTTGAAGGTCATTACACTCCCTTAGAACGGTCTCTATTTTTGGTGTTTCAATTATTTGAATAGATTGGACTGGTCTCTTATTCGAGTTAGGGTTGGGTTGGGCTGAGAGTTGTGGTCTTAAGTTAGACTGGGAGTTTTGTTGTAAGGCTGACAGTGTAGGTTGAGGGAGCAGGATGGCTCCTACTGGCTGATTCATCGATCTTTGTCAGTTTGTCTGCTAGGCTTGACTCTACAAAGTAGGAGGGGTCCATTGTGTTGGATAAGAATTATTTTTCCAATATGATGGGGTATAGGGAAAATTTGGCCAATTGGGTTGACTCGCTCGATTCGGCCATGAAGGAAACGACTGTTGTGGCCAATTCGGGAAGGGAGGTTGATTTTGCCACATTGTATTGTATTGTTGAGCATGATATTGTGGAGGCTGAAAAGAAGAATATGGGTCTGAAAACATATTTGATTGTCGTGGTTGCCATTGTCGGTGTTGATTGAGTAGATACACCGATTCCGGCTCTTATTCTGCTTCCTTGTATACTGCTTTCAATCCAAGAAGTGAGGGACAACTTTCTGTAGAATGATGTTTCGTACAAATGGCACAAAATTGGACTACATCTAATGGCACTCCTTATGGTTGTGTTTATTCCTACATCTAGGACAAAAGATTGCCAGATTTTGTTCTTCCTCTACTTGCTTTTGTTTGGCCTGCATAATATCAAGTTGTGTTGTCAGTGTCCCCAATATATCAATTTTAAAATTTTCTAATAAATTTCCAATTTCTGCATGAGTTATTCCTTCTCTCAAAATTCTATTATCTCTTACAAACCGATCATGCTCTGCTGGTTTCAATCTTGTGCTGCCTCTTGAGCTCCTGATACATAGATCAATAATGTCAGCAAAATTTTCCTGATACATATCTCCTTTTCCCATAATATTCAATGTTTCAATCCATTGTTCCTTCATTCCCCTAATTAATGTTGTTTTTAATACATTATCAGGTAAGGGTAATGATGCATAAGGAGATCTTTGAAGATTATACTGAAAGTGTTCGACATACTCCTCTAACATTTCATTTGGTCTAGCTATCATTTGAAATATTTCATCTTTTAACTCTCTAGACCTGCAATAGTCCTGATATTTCTTTAGAAATGACTCTTTCATTTGATCCCAGTTATTTATAACACCACCACCTAATCCCATAAACCATCTTAAAGCAGCCCCTTTTAATGTAGAGGGAAATAATTTCAGTTTTTGAGGGTCAATGGTATAGTCATATCCTCTACACAGCACATCGAATTCAAACAGGAATGCATCCAGATCTTTTGATGTAAGGCCATGAAATGTAGGAATATGCTGAAGAGGAATTGCTTTCATGGGTGCATTAGCTACAGTATCCACAATGGGGTATTGCAGTGTAGAGGTATGGGTGTTTGGCTGGTTTTGGGCCATTTGGTCAAATACATGCGAATAACCTTTTGGGATATTTAGGAGGGTATTCCTTGGTTGTCGAGGGGAAATGGTTCTACTGGGAATGGTCTTGACAACACTTCCTTTATCTAGGATAATGAGAGTGCCTAATGTCCAGGAGGGTTGAGTTTCTTCAACTTCGTTATAAATGATTTTGCAGCGCTTCCCTTATGTGGGTTGCTTAATGGCTGAATGACCCCACAAGGAAACCTTGGCTCTTCAGTTTCTCCTATCCCTCCTCTTCCTTCATAGAGGTTGCTAACATTCCGTTCTTGCAATGATTTTGGGCTAGAATTTTCAATTTCTTGAAAATCTTGCTCTTCGATTTGACTATGCACCTCAGCAAAGGCTACAGATGGTGATCCTGTGGCCTGAAGGGAACTAGTAGGCTATCTAGAAGTAACTTTTCTAGGTCCTACTGAAGGATGAGATTCTTCTTTCTTAAATATTTCATCTATAAAGGTCGATCGGCCAAGGGTCACCAGCCCCTTAGCTTTATTGGGCTTGGGTAGAAGTTTAGGATTCTTTTCTGGCTTTTTCTGCTTACTCATGCACACACCGACTACTAGGTTCTACCCAAACAAATCAACAAATCTGCAGGAAAGCGGGCAGGGGAGCAGGGCTATTACATACTCCACACACAGGTTCTTACCTTCCATTTTTGAAACGTAATTCTTTCCTTCGCAGGTTCTTACACTACTCTGAGAAAAAAAAATGGCTACACTCTTTCCCCGGCAACGGCGCCAAAATGTCGAGCCGTAAAAAGGGTCTTTTTCACCTCTAATTACCTCACTTTAATTTGTCAATCCAGGAACGATTTTTTATTTCAAAGAGTGTACTCAGTTTGAGGCTGTCATTTTCCAGAGTAATGCTAGTAGTATAGTGCTCAAAATACAAGAGTAAATGGATTCTTGAAACAAGATCTACTTACAGCAAGGTACTTTAAGGACTAAATCATGCACTCAGAAAACTAAGCAATCTATCAATCAAGGGTCCAGTAACAGTAACTCATCCCTCTTTAAACTGATGTAACTAAAGGTAATCAAGGAAAAAATCATTAATCTAGGGACTAGACAACAAATGTCAACGCCCACTACAATTTCATATCGTTATGCACACTAAAGCAATGGTAACGCAAATGATAGGAAATGGAACAACAAGTAGGAAATGGAACAGCAACTGATAAATGGAACAAGAACTAGAAAATGTAATAGCAACAAAGTCTGATAAACAACAACGCCTTCACCTACAGTAATAAGTGCAGCAATCATATCTTACAGAAGTCAAATGGTAATCTTCACTCTAAGAATAAATAAGATAGCACGCAGAAATCGAATGACAACTGATCACCATTGGAATATGGAACAACACTTTAAAACCAAATGTAAATGCACAATGAATTGAGATAAATATCACACACGGAACAACTTAGCATCGAGGAAAACAGTAATATGATTTCAGTAACACAAATATCAATCTTAGTTATAAGGAATAACAATTGTAATTCGTAATGGAACAACAATATCAGTTGAATGGTCAATCTCAATTAAATGTGAACCATAGATAAATACAGTAATACCAATTGATAAATGTTAAAGCATGGTTACTCTGTTATTAAACAACAATAGCATTCTATAAAGACCAGCAATGTTATATTAAGCATTAAAGGAATAACAATAAACGAAATACAGAGTAAGAATGAACAATACGATGCTCAGTCTAACATAAATTCAACATAACAGAATTGTGATGTAAAATAACAAAATGCATCAGATTACCAAATCAAAGCTGAAAATTAAAATCACGCACGAACTAAAGCTAATGGTATAGGAGCAAGTGTTCCACCAGGGCCGGGCCCTTAGCCTCTAGGGACACATCGCTTGAGTTTATTCCTGGATCACAGACAGAACAACAACTGGTTTTATATTAAGCATTAAAACAGATTTACAGTGGAACACCCCTCAACGAGAGTCGATGATCAAAGTTCAAATACAGGACAGAGTACATAAAAATTAATAGTCGATCATCCCCCGGGCTAGTAGTGCTGCCCCTTTTTATAGCAGCTAAAGCAGATATATCAAGGATGCAAAAATAGTCAAAGTCGCAATCCCTCAGGATCAAAGGATCCTGAAGGATTCACCAAACTGTTAATCCTCAGTTATCCGGTTGTTTTCTTGCGCCGAGTCGATATCTTCCTTTCATTTCCTTGGCTGAGATGTTTTAATTTATATTGCCTTGTTTGCATATGGTTCCCTGCCAGAGGGACAACAGTTAGCTTGGCCTTGTCTTTTTCTTTGGGACGACAATCTTTAGTTTTTCCCTTTTCCTGCATAAGAAATGGAAATTATTATCGTTTTTGTGTTGCATATAAATCTTATAGATTTTATCATGATTTCTTATTAGCTACCTAGTTCATGATGCAAAGATGTTACGAGGTCTAAAGAAAAGATGACGAAATGATCAATAAAAGCATACCTTCTTCAGTACTCCACAGAAGGATTCTTAATTTCCCTTCCTCCTTTTCAAGACCATCTCACCCTTTTAAGCTATCATTTGTATCTTGTTTAGCTATCTTGCCCTGTAAAGCCATCCTTTGTTGAATCAACCTGATCCAGTTAAGCCATCTTTAGTTGGCTCCATAGCCCAATGGCCTGAAATACCTTGTTCTATCCATCTGCTCCTGAATTCCACCACCAAACAAACTCAAAACCCCCTAAGCTTTCATAACTAGCCTAATATCTCATGAACAAAGCTAAATCATAAAGAGAGATCCCATTTCATAAACAAATTGGCTAGATTCTAATACTTAAAAGTTGGTTTGTGGTTACCTTGGACCCATTTCCTTTTTCTAACAACTTCAAGGAAAATCTGAGTGATAACATAGTGGTGACTCCACTAGGGAAGACAATTCCTCCATCAAAATAAATCTTTAAGAAAGTTTAAAACCTAAATCTAAAAGTATCTTAAAGAAATCATAGAAGTTGTTTGTTTGATATCAATGAAGAGAACCAAAAACAAAATCCAAAAATCTGGCTTTAGAAAAGACTTGTTACACTAGAGCTAATCCTGATCCCAATCCACCACAAGTGTTTGAGAACCCCAATCTGATCCTCAGAATTCTTAGAAGACAAGAAAGTTTTGTTAGTCCGCAACCCACCTTCAGATCTTCATGCTGTCCTGTTAGGTGGATTTACCTCAAAGACCAACCATTTGATGAAAACTTTGAAACCTCTTTGTTTAGGACTTCATCCAAATCTGAATTAGTTAACCTGGTCCAAGACCCAGAGTTCATCCGAGAATTAGAGCTCCAAGCAGCCAGTTTTTCAATTGATAGATATTTGCAAAACTCACCATAATCTGATCTTACCACTGAAGGAACACCTAATCCCTCTGTAATCACTACTGTTTCTGCAAGCTCATCACCTTTTCCTCATACATCTCAACCTCAAACCACTCCACATCAGACCATCCCCTCTAGCCCTCCATCCACAACTCAAACGTCCACTATTATCCCAACCCTAGCTTTTGTTTGACCATTACCTATAGCAATGGCAAATAGATATGCCCCCCTAGTACTACCAGCTAACTTAGGTGCCATGCCCTAAGATTACCAAAGTAAGATCACTACTTCTGATGGTACTGGTACCTATACAGCCCAGCAACACACCAAGAAGATGATTGATTATTTTGAAATTTATGAAATAGATGTTGATGATGTGAAAATGAGAATATTCGTTCAGAGCTTATCTGGGGAAGTTAGAACCTGGTTCAGAGGTTTAGCAGCAAATAGTATAGATAGCCTAGCAACTCTCTATCAACATTTCCTCAATAGGTGGGAGAAAAAGAAAGACCCCCTTCAGATTCTATCTAAATACGAAAACTTAAGAAGACGACCACAAGAAACTATGCAGGATTATTGCACTAGATTCAAAAGTGTGTATAAGGTCATCCCTCAAAATCTTAGACCCCCACCTGGTGTAGCCTTAATCAAATTCCTAGATGGATTTGATTCTGACATGGTTTTCCAGCTGAGAGAACAAAACCCCCCTACTTTGGAAGATATGCAAAGCATAGCAGTTAGTGTTGAAGCCAACCTAATATCTAAAAGAGCCAAGGCTAGGAGTGAAAGGAGGATACCATTAAAGGAAGAGATCCCACCCTTTGAACAAAATCTAGATGCCATAATTAAAGGAATGGATAGACTAGGAAACATAGTAGAGACAATTGAAAGGAAAGCTCCTTGGGATGGTCAGCAAACCAACACAGGGAGAAATCCTAATTTCAGGAAAAATCAAAACCCGAACACTGGAAAGAATAGTCCTGACCAAAACATTAGACCCCATTTCTAGGAGAACTATGCAAAAGCTTTCAACTCTGAAGGTCCAGAAGAAGATACTCAATTCAATTTGATGGGACTTAGTAATGAAGGAGAAGTTTTCTTGACCCAAGAAGATCAATAGACCCACATTCTTAAACAGTTCCAAACTCAATCAAGGGAATCGTTCGACTTTAAAGAAGGATATGACACAGCCATCTCTGAGGTGCATAAGCAATACAACTTAAGAATTAGGAGAATTGATGTCCTTGCGACAAACAAGCAAAATGTTCCAAATCAACCCACAAGAGGTAAGACAGTAACCAGACGTACATATTCTTTCTAGATCAAATAATAATCCTTCTAACCCCATAATTGAAGATGCCTTTGATAATCAACCAAACAATAAACAACCCTCCACTTCCCTTCCTTCCAAAGGAACTGTGGAAGAACCTCCAGAGGTTGATCTAGGAGAATCAACAAATCATGATTCCACTCCTGAAAAGGAGAAAAACATAGAAAACACAGAAAACAAAGAGAATACTGTTATTAGAAATCCAAAGGCCCAAACATAAAAACCCTTTAATCTAGAAATTGAAGTAGGTAAGCTGAAAATTGCGGTCCCATTATCTGAATTAGCTAAACATGAGGCCTACCAAAACCAAATCAATAGATCACTGAAAATTACTAGAACTTAAGACTCAGATAATCTTTTTGATGACTAGCCCGAATTAACCTTTGGCCAGAAGTGAATGGAAAACCATTGGAAGGAGGAATTCCTCCCTTCTATGTGAGCTTAAACATACATAATAAGATTCTTCACAATGCCATGTTTGAATCTAGTGCATCTCATAATCTCATGTTGAAGTCTGTAATGGAAAAGCTAGACCTGGACATCACTAGACCATACAAAGACTTGTTATTTTTTGATTCTAGTCAGGTGAGATGTTTAGGATTGATAAAAGACTTGTGTGTCTCATTGGTTCAATACCCTGAAGAAACAATTTTAATGGACATAGTGGTAGCAGATATACCACCCAAATATGGCATGTTATTATCCAAATCTTGGGGTGCTAAACTTCAGGGATCTCTTCAATTGGATATGTCATATGCCACTATATCGGTTTTTGGACAACCAAACAAACTATACAAAGAAACATTGATGAAATATGTAGTAAGTAGTCAGGAAAGACCCCAAAATTTCCCCATCTACTCAGTACACTTTGATATGGATTTGTTCATCCTTTATAATGAAAACACCAGTCTTACCAATACTTTGGAGGTTTTAGTAGCAGACCCAAAAGAAATTAAAAAATTGAAATCAAGTGTTCATATTCAGGAAATATTAGATAATAAAGAAAAATCTGATGAGAACGAAAAATCAAATCCCACTGTTAAACAAGCTCCTACTACCCTAGACACTAATTATGAGCATGAAATCCTTTAGCATTTAGAATTTGATGGCTCAGTCAATAAACGAGGGGTAGGAGCCGGATTTTGGGTTTACAATTTAGAAAATGATCATGCTGAAGGCCATGCCTATAGATTAAATTTCAGATGCACCAATAATATGGCAAAATATGAGGCTCTCTTGTTGGGTCTTAAACTTGTCAAAAGATTAGGAGCAATCACGGTGCCTATCATAGGAGATTTGGAACTGCTAATTAAATATATTAAGGGAAAATACTTAACTAGGGATCATATTTTGCAAAGGGTAGTGGGTTCTTCTAGAATTTCACTTTTAGATGGGTTTTCAGGATATAACCAAATCTTAGTTCATCCTAATGACCAAGAGAAAACTTCTTTTACAACACCATAGGACACTTTTATGTACATCAAAATGCCATTTGGACTAAAAAACGTAGGAGCAACCTTCCAAAGGGCAATGGACATTGCCTTTGCCAAAGAAGTTCATGATTTTCTAGTTATATATCTAGATGATCTAACTGTTTTTTCTAAATCTGATCAACAACACCTAGACCATCTCAGGAAAGTCTTTTTAAAATGCAGAAAATATGGCATTTCGTTGAATCCAAAGAAGTCCTTGTTCGATATGGAAGAAGGTAAACTTTTAAGTCATATTATTTCCAAGGATTGCATTCGAATTGACTCTTTCAGGATCGAAGCTATTCTACAGATACCTCATCCAAGAAGTATTGAAGAACTTCATGCTTTCCTAGGGAAGATAATTTTTTTAAGAAGATTCATTTCTAAATTAGCTGAACTCATTAGATTACTGAATAACATGCTAAAAAAGGATTCAAGTATCAAATGGACAGTAGAGGCCAAGCAATCATTTGAAGAAATCAAAATGGCCTTAACTAGAACACTGGTCCTCACAAGTCCTCAATTTGATAGAGACTTCATCATTTTTTCTTTTGCGTCAGAGCACACCATAGCAACAGTTTTATTACAAAAGGATGATCAGGGATGTGAAAAACCTATAGCCTTTTTTAGTAAAGCACTTAGAGATGCATCATTAAAATACAAAATAATGGAGAAACAAGCTTTTTCACTGGTAAAATCTATAGAGGATTTCAGAGTATACATATTATACTCTCATGTGATAGCTTATGTTCCTAACACAGTTTTCAAAGACATCCTAACTCAGGATGGAATTGATGGAAAAATAGGTAAATGGATTGCTACCATCTTAGAGTATGATATAGAGATAAAACCTACAAAACTAATAAAAGGTCAGGGATTGGCCAAACTCATGGCATAAACTAATTGTCAAGCCCTAGACATAAATGAATTGGATAACAAGTAGGAGATGGCGACTCCACAAATCAACCAGGCCTTTTTATATTCACCTTGGTATGCTGATGTAATTTATGTTTTACAAAACCTGCAGGCTCCTCCAGGGTTGTCCAGAACCAAGAATAGGTTTTTGAAAATGAAAGATTCAAATTTTTGTATCTTAGATAATACTCTTTTTTGGAAAAATCATGAAGGAATTTTATTAAATTGTTTATTAAAAGATGAAGCTGGCAAGGATCTCTGAGAATTTCATGCAGGAGACTGTGGTGGACATCTCTACATCTTGTGAAGAGATTTGTAACTTCTTGCCATAAATGTCAAATTTTTGAAGGCAAAAGAAAATTGTTACCTTTACCCCTAAAACCCATTTCCACCGAGAAACCTTTTTAACAATGGGGTCTTGAATTCATTGGAGAAATCCATTCACCCTCTTCAGGCCAATACAAATGGATACTCACTACCACTAACTATTTTACTAAATGGACAGAGGCCATCCCTTCCAAACAGGCCAATGACACAGTGATCATAGGTTTCCTAGAGACCAATATATTGTCCAGATTTTGTTGTCCAACTAAAATTATTACTGATAATGTTGCAGCCTTCAAGTCAAAGAAAATGATTAGTTTCTGTAACAAGTATCACATTACTCTGGACCATTCCACAGCCTACTACCCTCAACGGAATGGACTAGCAGAATCTTCAAACAAGAGTCTCATCAATATCATCAAAAAACTATTGTAAGAAAACAAGAAAACTTGGAACAAAAAACTAATAAATGTGTTGTGGGAAGACAGGCTTACAACCAAAAAATCCATTGGAACTAGTCCTTATGAGTTAGTATATGGCATGGAGGCTGTATTTCCTTCATCGATAGGAGTTATTGTTGTGAAAATACTCCAAGAAGCTCAAGTGGAACCTAATGATATTCAAAGAAGGATAAACCAGATTATCAATTTGCAGCAGACCAAAGAGGAGGTGTACCAATGTTCCCAAGTGTTGTAAGAGATTGACAGAAGAACCAAGGCATAAGATTTCTACCTTGGAGATAAAGTGTTAAGATGGGATTCCAGAAGAGAGGATAAGGGGAAACATTGGAAGTTCGACTTCCTATGGAAAGGACCATACATCATCTATGCTTTCAAAGGAAACAATGCATATTTTTTTAAAGAGTTAGATGGTACAGAAGCTGAGGAAGGACCAGTCAATGGCGAGATGTTGAAGCATTACTTTGATCCTACTTACTAATGTGTCCATGTTCTTAACAGTACATATTATATCTTTTGTAATGTCATAGTGTTGATTGGACAGTAAGATTTTGGATTTGAAGCCCGAAGAGAAGGCCCTAAGCTTCAGAAGTATTAATGTCATACATACAAATAAAGCAGCAAGGAAAATAAGATTACAGAGCACAGTCAAACTCCTCCAGAGGCCATTGATCTATTGTTCTTGAATTTCTACCAGGAAACGCCATCCTCAAGTGGAGCCACTATTATGCCCCTATACCAATAGGTGTCATATATCATGATTGACTTTGTTTAGCTTTGACATATGTTCATACCTTTACTTGTTGCAAAGGTTTTACATATTTGTAAAAAATCAAAAAATTTAAAAAATATAAAGAGGGTATACCCTAAAAGAAAAATCAAAGGGTGAAAAGAATAAAAACTGGTCACAAAATAAAAGAAAATGAACCCCAACAAAAAGAAAAGACCAAGAAAGTGTGCAAGTCTAAATGCCACTACTTTTTAATTTTTTATAATAAAAAATTGTGTGCAGCTTGTCACCTATGCCACAATGCATGAATAGTCAAACAATTTAAGCTTGACTAGTTCATATTTTCAAGTTCATGTTTTAGAGGTAGAGAATAAAGATCTGACCAAACAGTTTAATCCTAGCAGATAAGTAGATAGGTAGAGTGAATAAAAGGAGCTCAATAGTTTAATATGAGCCCTTGGATGTAATAAGTGTAGATTTAGATAGATATCACCATGTAAAAGAAAAGAAAGTTTGATAAGGGTTTTCCAGTCTAAGTGCACCCTAATAAAGAAGTGAAAATGCTAGGTTAAGTAGGTAGGGTAAGTAGATGATGGTTGCAGAATAATATGTGGTGAATGATAAGTCTAAATGTGTAAATCTTTTACTTTCATCACAAGGCAAAGACATGCATCACATGGAAGGCACATCAAACAAGAAAATTCAAAAGTAATTAACTTCCCTACTAATTTCCCCTCAATTTTCACTAATTTCCCCTAAGTGCCAAGGTATCTATCAAGTTAGAGGGGCTTAGAGCATTTCTCTAACTTTTGGAGGGACCGGACCCTCGATCCAATAATTTATAATACCTTAAGCACTTAAGCCCCTTCACCGATAATCACACCCCTTCATAAGTTATTCATTTCCCTAACAAATCGTTTCCTAAGTAAAATCCTATTTTACTTAGGGCAAATAAAACACTTTCCATAAAAACCCTCATATTCATTTAGCCTAAGTTGTAAATCTTATATGATGAAATACACTTTCGGAAACGTTTTATATTAGTGTGCATTTCATAAAATCATATTAACTACTAATTCATGTTATTATATAATTCCCTTATATAAAATTTACCCATTCCCGTATTATTATAAATACACAAAAAAAACCCCAAATTTTACATATCCCACCCCTCGGTTAAATATAACCATAATAAAGAAATAAATGGGATTAATTAGTCAATTTGTGATTAATTAAGAACCTCAACCCCCACCATGCTAATAAAAGATTTAATTAATCCTCACATTAATTAACAACTTAGACCAATCACATCGCTCATGATGCAATTAAAAGATTTTAATTATTGTCGGCCCCCCACCATTAAACACCAGTTATTTCGACTCCCCAACAACCGTCCGATTGGATCCCCTAGATCCAACGGTCATCGCGCATATCACACGAGCTCCACAATCGACTTTTAGTACGTGATGGCAAGCGGTTTTGTGAACAGTGCCATCACTACGTGTCACTCAGCGTGTGGAATCATGAGGTCGCGCCCAAATACCACCTCCCCTCCACTAGCGGTGGGATGAAAATCACTTACCGCTTCCCGCTACCAACAAAACATCAAATCACTTCCCTACTGATGTCATCTGTCCAATTCCCAACCCTCCAAAAGCTTTGGCTTTGCATAAAAAATAAATTTAATCAGTTTTTCATCCTTATTTCCAAAAAATCCATGCATGCAACCTAAACGTTGGAATTGACCAGCTCATACATTCAACTGTCCACCACCCTCCAACTTACAGTTCCATGCCGCTTCGAGTCTGCCATTTGCACCCAGTGAACCTGCAATTCATTGCCCATCACCAAAAATAGGTATTTACCAGTTTCCGTCTAGAAGCCCTGTGAATACTTGCTTTCCTCTGTAATCAATTGGAAAAACCCAAATTTCATTATAATTCAGTTGCTAAATTTGGAATTCAAGACTCCCCGGACCCTCTATTTTCACCAATTCCACTTTAAAACCCCATTTTCCTATCTGAATCCACAAGAACCAGAATGGAAACCCCTTGTAGCCCTCAATGTAGCACCTATCACTACCCTTCACTGTGATTTGGATTATCTGCCCCTAGTAGATAACGATTTTCAAATAAAATACTTGGATACCAACAAAGACCACTTGAAAGTATTTTTCCAATGCTAGGACAATTAGATGAATGGCTATGATACCATAGGACTTTGGGAATCCAATCTCCCAATGTACATGCTCCCCTCTGTGTGCATTTTCCCTAACATTTTCCATTAGTGCCACGCCAATTATAATCCCAACCTAAAAGCAGTAATGTCCCCCAATCTGACTATTTTCTTCACAATTACTACAGACTCAATTAATGAGATGCTTCAGTTTCAGCCTAGTTAATACCTAACCCCCATTTACCTTGGAGATTTGCCAGAGAAATCATCGAAATTGTCCTAGTCTGAAATCAGTCGCCTTTGCCAAATTTTCATGGATAAGCAACATCAACTTGAAAATCCCCCTCCCTATTTTTCAGTTTTCTTCACACAGACAGGAAAAAATATAATTTATATGATAGCTGCAGTCATGGGATTCCATACTAGTGAGTATGTGGATGAATTGACCCTAGTTTTAATGTCCATTTTTACCCTTGGTCAACCTCCTGTTGTCAAGTATAACTATGCTACATTCATTGCTGAGAAAATCCATGACCAGTTCATGAGGCTGGAAAATGAAAAAGTATTCAAGTATTCCACATTCATATATCACCTTTTCCTTTACTATCAGTCTGAAAAGTTCCCATTCTTTGTGTTAGAGTCGGTCTGGTGAGTCCTCCGTTAGAGATCAAAACTCTTTATGCATTTCATGATTAGGTGTCCCGCTCCATTCTCCCAGTTGCATTCCGCTAGAAGGCATGCTATAATATGATGGAGAAGCTCATGATAGTCATTTCCCCTCATGTCTGGCTACTGCTGGCTTAGGTCTTTTGTCAATCATCATCAAATTCCATGACAGTCAAGGTATGGTCCTTTAAAGGACAAAGGTCATTTCGAGGTCTAGGTCTAGGAATCCATCAATTTGGTCTTTGAACATGTCTAGCAAAGCCATGCAGGCTAGAGTGAGGCCCTTACACAGTTATGGTTCAGAGAGCTTCATCATCATGTGGATAGACTCCGACTCTTCTTCAAAACTCTGTTTTGAAGAAAAGTCAAACAGTGTCATTTATGACAAAATTTTAAAAAAAGTCGTCAGTTGATTTTTTCGGATGCAGTCATGGTTTCCGTGGCCAAATGTCCTGTCGTGCAATCCCCACAAAGAGTGCCGAAAATTGCATCATTCGAGTTAAAATTTCAAAGGGAAAGTGAAAATCAGTGTGTTTTAAAGTCAATGAAAAAGTGCAAAACTCAAACATTAGAAAAATGGGTTTTTGAAGAGGAAAAAATTAAACCCATCTCTTCCAAGGCTATATATACAAATTTTTGTCAAAAACAAATGCATTGTGCCATTACAAGTCTTGGAGAAGTGTTAGAAAGGCGTGAGCATGCATTGGTGAGCGATTGAGTGAGTTCAAGGCGACCTTGGAGGGCGCGGCGCATATAACCAGGAGCGCGGCACACACAGAGGGCGCGACACTCACACAGCCTGCCCGCAGTGCAATTTTCTTAAGGGAACGATGCATACCCAGGGCACAGTGCACTGGGCTTTGCGCGCGGTGCATACAGACAAAGGCATAAACGAGGAGCTGGAGTCAGTTTGGAGGTGATTGCACGGACGCGCGCACACAGGCAGGGGCGCGGCGCACATAGATAGTGGCGCGGCGCACAGAGACAAAGTGCCCAGAACGTGCCAAAACTCCCTCAAATATTTTGTGAAGCCCCTCTAATTGCAAGGTAGGCTCTCAAACTCACTTGTGCATCAAATTTGATAAAGATATGGTGGGTTATTTCCGATGATTTAATGCATAAACATTTCATAAAGCAAACACAAGAAGACACCAAAGAAAGATCATTTTGCTAGGGTTGTGTAACAGTGTCATTGCTGCCAAGGCTTGATTTTGCCTACCCTACCCCTGTTCCTTATTCCCCCATGTCATTTCTTCTATTATCACTACCCTAAACACTACAAGGGCAAGAAGCCCGTGCATGATGAGGGACCATCAGGTGTATAGGAAGCTGATGTCATCCTCATTCAGGATGAAGAGTCAGAGGCAGAAAATGCCAAACTTAGGATGACCATTCAGGAGCAGGACTCGGAGATACAAGACTTGATACTCAATATGGAGAGAGCTAGATGGGTCATCAAGTATTTTGAACTGAGAAACAAATAGCTTGAGGACCAACAGATGATCATGGAGCTGCAAAGCATCCGTGAAAATCGGCAAGTTGCCCAACAGAGGAGGATCGAGCTCACTACCTTGGAGTAAGAGATCAACAAAGACCACGAGTCTTGGTTAGATCGGGTCAATCTACACTTGGAGAAGCTTCTGGAGAAGGCAAACAGGGACAAAACCATATTGAGGAGGATGGCTTGTCATTACAGGGCACGGAACATGAGCGCAATGGCCCGAATAAGAAGCTTGAAGGCCATACTGCGCAAAGCAACAAAAGAGGCAAAAGAGCAAGATCAGCTTCGAATATTGGCTGAAGCTTCCCTGGCACAGCATAGCACTTCATAGAGGACCTCCAGGAAAATTTCAAGGAATTTGGGAAAATTTTGGTCACATGATAAATTTTTGGCACAAACACAGGTTTTTTCTCTATCGGTGGCGCGGCGCGTAGGATTAGGAGCTCCAAATGAGAAATGACTTGCATTTTTGGATTCAGCATGCAAAATCACGACTATTGACACTCGGAGAAAGAAACTTGGAGAAGACCTTGGCCACCAAAAGGGAAAAAAACACTCAAAAATGGCCTCACTGCCCCTATTTTGACACACAGGAAACAGTCTTGGGAGAATGAATATTTGGAGGGGCAAATGAGCTCCAAATTCAAAAATTCCACTTGGGTTAGAAAGTCGACAGGACAGGATTTCCAAAGCACACTTGGGCACATTTGGGACTCCTGTAAGTGCCTCAAAACTGACCTCAAAATGGCGCAACACATACAGAAAAGGGCGCGACGCATATAGGAAAAAAGGCCCAGAATGCCTCTGTTTCGTGAAATTTCGCTTCCCGACTTTTTGTAAGTGGGCACACTCATATGAAATTCTGTTTTTCAGCACCTAAGGTGGTTTTAAAAGTATTTTCACTCCATATGGTCAATTATCCAAGTGGCAAAGGAAGGAAAAGGGCCACCCAAGCCATTTGTCATGTTTGTGGCACTGCACCTATAGCTGTTGTTTGGCTTTCCACCTTCATTTTGTAATGATTCGAGTAACTCCCCAACCCTTGGGCGTTCTATCTATTCATGGCACATTCTATATATTGTATGCAAACTATTTGCAAAGGGTTGGTTGGCTGGTAACTTCTGTGGAGACTGTGGGAAAGAAACTTTGTTTCTGCATTGTATATTTTTTACAGAGGGTTAATGAAAGGCAGTGGCCTGTTTCATGAGATTCATGTGGTTGTGAGTGTAGAAAATGTGTCTCTTATGTTTCATATGTATCTTTTTATGTTTCATAGCTCATTTCATATTCATTTCCATTGAAATTTTCTAAGTTAGCTAAGGTAGAATTCAATTTTATTG
>APFE030846342.1:132286-146084 GCA_000404065.3 Pinus taeda
ATAGTTCACATCATTGACTGGTAATCAAGTGGTTTCTACCATGTTCGACTTCGACACATTCATTCACATGGATAGAATCGTACTAGTTCAGGAAGCAGAAATCAAGACGGTGGATCTAGTTTCCACCATCGAGGCTGGGAGGAATTTTGTTATTCATTATATAGTGGACTATTCATAAACATATGGTTGCGCCCATACTGTGTCTACATATGTATATACTCGTGATGTATTACAAAATCATTCCTGTATCAGAACAGTTTAGTTAGTTTCTAGTCAATTTTGATCTGAGTATGGGAATGCCTACCTCAGTGATGATATGTTCACATATAAAATATTTTGCATTGAATGTTTTTACAGGTTTCGACTGGGGTGTCCACAAGATGATCTTTGAAATGATAAAGTACTTCACTCTTCATAGATGACAAATTCTATCTTCATCTATTACAGACTTCACACTTTAGGGGGCTATCTATTTCACAAAATTGTCACCTTGACATTCTGCAATCTGTGTGAGTCCATTATCACTCATACTTTCCTCCTTTGCAATTCTTAAGCCTCAGTTCTTCATATCAAGCCTTGAAAATAAGAGAAAGCCCTCAAAAGTCTATAAAACTCTGGTTTCGCACTTTCTCTTAGCATTACCTGCGGTCCCGCACCTAAAGGTCATGTCCCCTGTGCATCCGGCCGCTCTGCCTTTGTGTTATGGGTGTGGACCCCTGTAAAATTCAAAAGGTGCAAGTTTATTCTTAAAAACTCACTTCGAGCCATTTTTAGAAGCTCCTGGAAGGAATCTTGAGGTGGCAAGTTCGCTCCCTTAAGGTCCATGCATCCCATATCTTAAGGAGCTAACCCCTTGATGTGAGGAGCTTATCCCTTTGAAGGATAACTCTATCCCTTCATAGGTGGACCTATAACCTCCTTCCTTTGCACTATAAAATGAAGCATTGGGTTGGTTACTTGGGAGCTTAAAAGCTGAATATTTTTGAGGTGAAATGTTGTTGGAACTTAGTCTTCCTAATTGAGCTTTTGTGAGGAGAGATTACATACCTTTTTGATCTCATTTGGAAGAGTGTGAGGCTTGTCAAAGTAAAGGAGGTTCCTGTTTCAGACCCTGGGAAGAGCTTGTACAACATCAGGGTACCAAAGGTTGTAAGGTTCTTCTATTTCAAAGTTAATACAAATAAGTTTATTTTTCTCAATAAGCTTTATCTTATGGTTTATTTTATGGATTCCTTGATCACCATAATGAACATGATTTATTATATTAGCTATGAAGGTGTTATTTGATGTGTGCTTGTTTGTGATTGTAGGTTCTCAAAAGGAAACTCTTTCGGACAGTTGAAGGATGGCTGCTACAAACTAGCGTTGGACTTAAGGTAGGGTCTGAACACCTCTATAGTTTTTATTTATGAATCGCAATATGTTTAGAGAAAGGTAGATTTGCTTGTCCTACTCATTGCTAGATATATTTTAATACTAGGGAGATTGGCCTTGTCCGCAAGATCGATTTATCCGGCCAACAGCAAGCAAATGTAAAGCTCCACAGCCAACTCGAAGAGTAGTGATGTCGGATGCTGCATGGGGTTTATCCTTCGGGAAATTACAGGAGCTTAGTTTCTCCAACCATGTTGCAACAAGTAGAGTGGCCAGCTATGGCCATTTCTTACATAGATACTGCCTTTGCTTTTATGGGTTTGGAAAAAAATGGTAGCATGCTTCCGTTATGCTTCTATACACGTCCATTATGTGCATTTGCCACCTCCAAAATTAGAATTTAATGATCCAAACCAACAATATTAGCTCAGAAATGAGGCAGCAGTGGTTGGGAGAAAAAAAAATAAGAATAAATAAAATGACAGAGAACTAAAATCTAGGCTTCTGCCTGCAAACACCATTTTTTCTTCCTTGATGTCAATTATCCCTTGAAAACCAAAAACCTTTGTGGTTTTCTAAGGGAGAATCTCTGGATTTGCAGGCTTGCGGCCTTTTGAAGCTAGAAAGTAGCAACAACCAAAAGGAAAACTATGGCAATGGAATAGGAGGAGGAGACAAATCTAAAGGAAAAAAATGAAAAAGGCGGCCTTGGGCTTGAATAAAACAATCGAAAAGACACATGAGGAAAAGGCATTGACACATTGTGAGTAAAGGAGGATTAGGACCAATACAATATGGTAGCTACAGTTTAATAAAGCTAAGATGTCGATAGGGGATGAGTTGATTGGTAAATCAGGGTGCTGTTATTTGCTCCACCATGGTTCAAATCACTCCACTAGAATGTTTCCCCTTGTGAGCCAGTGCACCTGTGTAAACAGACCTGTTATTGTGGTTGGGGTAAGGTGCAGGTCCTAAGAGCTTGGAAAAATAGATACCCTTGCTCACAGCTGCTTAGATGAAGGAGGGCCACTGTTAGGCCTCATATTTGAAACTTGCTCTGATACCATGTGTGAGGTTCCATCCTAAGGTCCTCTACAGAACTAAAATTCTCAATTTCGAAATGCAATAAAAGGGAAATAATTTATTTCTGACAAGACATTTAAACAATGATAATTTATCATTTAAAATCTAATTCCTACAATTTAAATAGTGAGCATTTCATTTTAATCACTTACATGAGTACTCTATGCATAGATAAATACCTGTACCGATAGCTCGGTGGAGATGCCCTTGAGCTGTTGCTCCTGCTGGAATGCTCCTCTTGACTACCGACTGGATTTACCTCCCAACCAACTAGGAAGTAATTCCTAGCCCAGGAAACCTCCATAGGTTCCCTAGCCCTTCGAGCCCAATTCCAACTAGATGTAGTGTGTCCAAGATGAATAATACTCCCCTCCTCTCTCTCAAACAATTCCTCCAAAACCACAACCAAACCAAAACCAAAACCAAGACCAAGCATCCCCTTCTTCCCCTCATCCTTCCCCTTTTATGCCCCCTTCTCTTCTCCACCTCAACCACCTCTCATTAATGTCATAACTTCTCCCTCATCCTTACATTTGACTTCTCTTCTCCCAAGTAAACATGAGAGGACATTTGGGAATGTGATATGAATATAAAATTGAGTAATTAATTGGAGAGGACCATGTCTTCTCCCAAGTAAATCTGAGAGGACATTTTGGGAATGAGGTATGAATATATATATATAATTTGGTAATGAATTGGAGAGGACTATTTCTTCTCAAAATTTAAAAATTTGGGGAGGTAAATAAGAAAATTTATATCAGTACCAAAGTTATAGTTTCACCAACGTAGGTATGTACCAATATTTATTGATAATTATAAGTCCATATTTTAAGGAAATTTAAACACTTAGTAAAATTTGGAGGATAAGATTAAATAGGGCATTACATCTACTTTACTGGTCGAGTAACATCACCCCTTCAAATTCTGCAACTTTTTCATCCAACCCAGTTGGATATCTAGACACATGTAATGGCGCTTTAACTTTTTTCAGTACTCCTTCCACGACCTGTTGAAGGAGTTGTTCCCCATCACTGAAAGAAAATTACGTATCAGAAATGCCTATAATATGAAGTGTCTATCAATCCAACAAGTTAAAAGGTAGAGAGTAGGAGGGAGAGTTGGAGTACTGACCCATTATACGTCTCCATATCGAAACCTTTTATTTCTGCAACATCAGTGAGAGCCTTCCTCAATTTTTGGATGGTGCTAGGGTCGTATCATGGTTCAGAATCGAACGTTCTCTTGCTTTCGAGTGTTTCCAGGGCTCAACCATAGACTCCTTTTTTTTGCCCTATGTTCCCCATCAAAGATCCGCAGACTTGACAACATCATAAAAGACTAGAATAATAGTCGATCCCAATTCGAACATGAGCAAGAGCTCATCAAGACACCAATTTGACTCTGGATATCTGGGAGAGAAAATAGCGATATGCACCAAAGCTGTTCGAATGGCACTCCGGATTTGCGTAGTTATATACTCTCCTCCTTGCAATTCATCTTCGTCGAGAAATACTCGCAATCCATGTTTGATAAGGCAGTCATAGAGATGTTTGATAAGGAAGTCGGGACCCCTATGGGTAATGAAGATATCAAATACATAGTTGTCGGTGCTGGTGTTTGCATATGAGATGGATGCCATGGAAGACAGAGTAGCAATAACGTCGATGTAACCTCAAGAGTCTCCTCCTCGTCTGACTGATCTCTCAAATGGCAAAGGCTACCTGCTGATCTCTCTTTCTCAATATTTGCAGACTAAATTTGTTAATATAGAATGAAATTTGTTAATGGTCACGTAACAGTGGGTGTCTGATATCCATTTTTTCCTTTACATAATTTGTGTGAATGCGGCACATATCTAAAATAAAATAACCTTAAATTATTGCAAGTTGTCACAGTGCCATATACTTAGTCAAATAATTATTATTAAAATGATATAGTTTGTAAAATAATTATTTTAAAATGAGTATTCTTAGGCGTTATTAGGCAACTCTTCTTTATCTAAATATTAAATTCAAAATATTAATTCAAGTTGTCGCTCAGTGATATACTTTGTCAAATAATAATTATTAAAATGGTATATTTTGTCAAATTATTATTATTAAAGTGATTTTTGTTTGGAGTGCTATATATTTTATGGGACAGATTGCATTTTTATCTGCTTGATGTATTTGGTTTTTTTTTTTTAAAGCTTAATATAAATACTCCCAATTTCTCAACAAACCCCTAGCTAAATAGATTAAATTGATTCTTTTTCAAACTACCTTCCTCAAATCATTATTATTAAAATAATTCTTCAAAGAAGTGCGATACTTGTTCAAATAATTATTATTAAAATAATATACTTTTTCAAACCATTACTATTAAAATGATTCTACTTCGGAGATATTCGGCCACTCTTCTTTATCAAAATATTAATTTAAGTTGTCACTCAGTGCGATATACTTTGTGAAATAATTATTATTAAAATGATTCTTCTCCTGAGTTATTAGGCAACTCTTCTCTATCAAAATATTCAAACTTTCGGGCGAGTTTATCCCAGTTAATCATGTCGGTTTAAGTTTCAAATTCAAATCACATAAATTCCATAATGAAGGGTTTGAAATAAAGTATTTAAATTTTAATCAACATGGTTTTCTTAATTATAATATTTATTATTGATTAATTTTAAATTAATTATAAATTTTTTATATAAAATGTATATATTAATTCTATCTATAAAGTATAAATTAGAGATTTAATTTTATGAAGTTGTTAAATTTAGTTTTATTATAAAAAAAAAGTGAAAGTCAATTGTAAAATATTAAAAAAAAATCAAAAGTCATTAAACATAATTGAATTTAATATAATTTTAATAATAACATTTTATAATTAAATACCTTCATGGGATCGTAATTGAAGATAGTGGAGGTTGAGTCCATGTGCATGACATATAAGAGGTATGTGTCCATAAGCATGACATACAAGAGATATGTGTGGCAAGGTACACCACAGTCGGTCCATCTGAAGCTTGCTCGTGTGCACTTAAACGGAGGTCCACTAGAAATCGGTAGTCTACGGAATTAAATGAGAATTGTTATGATACTTTGGCAATGAGAATTCAGATCACGAGATTTGGAGCGATGGCATGATGATACGTTTTGGAGGTGGTTTCTAGCTACAGGAGGGAGTCGTCAGTCCTCTGTTCCTGTATATCTTTCGGCTTTCTTTGAGGCACCTTCTTAATTAGGCGAGCTTTTGTAACCCAATTCACTAGCGACCCTCCTTTGGTATCTTGATTGATTTTTGGTCTATCTTTGGGTACATTCAAAGGGTATTTGGGGAAATTATTACCACAATTGCCTCTCGTTGTTCTGGGCCTATGGTGTTGGGTGGCTCGTCAGTTCAAGGGCGTAGCAGTGCACTGTCTTTGGTGGGATAGCACACTCGGGCACCTCAACTCAAGAAGGTGTTCCTTACTAAGGTCGAACTAGGGCAAGGCAACCAATACAAAGCAAGAAGAGGGTTTGGAGACGAAGGTTATCGAGCTTTGGGGGGGAGATTTTATTTTTTTCGTGGACGTGTTGTGGTGTTCCTGGTGCTGTAGTGGTATTGGTGTTGCTGGTGCTACAGTGGTATTGGTGTTGCGGTGTTGGTGGTGTGGTGGTGGTGTTGGTGTTGTGGTGTTGCTAGTGTTGGACGTGTTGTGGTGGTGTAGTGGTGTTGTGGTGATGTTGCAGTGGTGTTGCGGTGCTGCTATTGTTGGACGTGTTTCAGTGCAGTGGTGTTGCAGTGTTGTTGGTGTTGCGGTGGTGAAAGCGACCAAGGAGCTCGAGAGGTTTTGTGTTGCGGCATGCGCATGGCACCACGATGTAGCTCACTCTTATGTGGAGGTGGAAGGGGGTCGGTCATAGAGCCCAAACCTCAATGTCAATACCAGAAGTGGGAAGAGATGGGGCATAGCTTAAAGGCAACCAGGAGCTTTCAGGGACCCTGTCGTGAATGCTAGCCACCACCGAGGAAGAGTAACAATCCCTCTTATGCCACCAAAGGTCAATCACACCAGTCTGTGAAAATGAAGTTGGAAGCCTATGAAAAAATTCATCAGGAGGAGCATGAGGCAGTCATGGCAGCCTTGGCTTGAATCCAATATTTCCAGTGTCAGCTTCAGGAGCGAGTGGTGGTGGTCTGACAGAGACATATGTGCATTCTCGACAAGCTAGAGTAGTTGGAGGCTTGGCTGGCTCATCTGGAGCAACACATCAGCTGCTCGTTTCACCCCCCTCCTCCACCTAGGATGGGTCTAGACAACCCAACTTCTATCAACTCTGATGGTTGAGTATGTGTTTTTGTGTTCAATTCATTTTGTCAGTTTTCTGGCATATTTTTCCCTTACGATTATGGTCGGTTAGCTTATGTCTTTTTTGAACTATTTATTTTGCACTGATGGCAATGGTCATCAAACTCAGTCAAAGTGAAACTGACATACCTTTTAACAATACTCTTGTAAACATTTCCTTCTACCACTAATAAAATGTTCCTACTTAAACAAAGATTTTACAATTAAATAATTGTTTTTAATCCTGAATTTACCTAACTTCATTTGAAAAAACTAAAAAAAAATACAAATAAAAGTTATATTTAAGAAAAATACTAAACAAATTAATGAATTGTATATAATATTTGTTATTTATTAATTTGAATTTGTATTTATAATTTTTTAAATAAAAAAATAAAATAAATATTTTTTTATGATGATGATGATGATGATGGTGGTTAACGTCCGCTGAGACCAAACATTGGTCTATCGGACCTAAAGAAACAAATTATTTATTTTGATTTAAGATTTTATTTCTATGCTCAAAAAGCTTGGAGAGAAGCCTTCCTAGCTCACTATAATTTTGACATTGTAAAAGGCTAGGAAGGTCAGTATTGTAACAAAGATTGTGAAACTGAGATCTAATGTGGTTGTACGTGGGGCACTCTAAGAGGAAGTGGGTTTCTTCCTTGATGTTCCTATTCTCACATATATGGCAGATCCTTTCCATCCATGGTGTTTTAGGAATTGCCCAACGACCTGTTTCACTATGGAGCTCATGAGAATTTGTTCTAATATTTGCTATATTAATTTTCTTCTTTGAGCTAGTTAAAATAGACATGCAATTTTTATCTTCTAGGGTGGGGTTGAGGACCTTCTTATAATACCTTAATTTTCTTTTAGCCGCTAAATCTTTCTCACACCACATTTTTTCTTTGAACTTAGAAGTAACAATATCTTTAATGTTATTTATGTTTTGCAATGCATCATTCTCGTTGATCTCCTAATAGTTTAACCAAGCCCTTGTGTCTTTATGCCACCCTCGATTGAGCCTTAGGTGGTTTTGCCTGGAATTTAAAGCTAGCTTAGGAAGTCTATGATTGTCTATGTTATTGAGTTTGTGCTTATCTAGCAGAAACCTAATCATAGCTAGGCTCTCAACAGGAGAAAGACCTGCTTCTATAAGGAGAATAGGATAGGATATATTACTCTTAATTTTCAGGTTATAAGTTATAAAACACTTCTGGATTTGCTCAATATTTCTCCATGATTCTCTGGAGATGCTGCAACCCCAAACCTCATAGCCATATAAGATAACAGGAGTGACTAAAGTTTCAAGGAGGAACTTCTTTTTATCCCACATTACGAGGTTTGTTTTTTTACAATTATTTTCAAGACCAAAGTAAGCTTTCCACCCATCATTAATCCTTTTCTCAATGTTATGGTTCCAGTTGAGCTTGTGATGAATATCAATTCCTAGGTACTTGTAAGAATACACTTCCTCCAAGTTATTATTTTCATACATAAAATTAGCATAAGTGTCGTTCTTGGATTTGATAATCATAACTTTTGTTTTGTCAGTGTTAACAGTCATACCCATGGTAGAGAAGAAATCCTTAAGAAGCCTGAGTTTCTTATCAAGATCAGATGGGCACCTTGCGAAAAGAAAAATATCGTCAGCATAGAGAAGAAGGATGACGACTATCGCAACTAAGATTATGCCATCACATCTTGCTTCCTCTAAATAGCCTTCGAGCTTATTGATGTAAATGACAAATAGGGTAGGGGAGAGGGGGCAGCCTTGTTTAACTCCGATGTTACACTTAATATCTTTCGACTACCCCTCATTGCTCTTTAGCTTGGCAATTACATTCTCATATAACCTTATAGCAGCAGCTCTCAACTCGAGAGGAACCTTTAGCTCTTCTAATCTATTCCAAAGGTTATATCTAGGAACCGTATCGAAAGCCTTTCTAAAGTCCATAAAGCAACAAAATAAATTGGATTTATCATTACGACATTCCTCCACAATGATCCTAAGCGTAACGAGGTGGTATGTTGTTGAGTGATGCCTTCTGAAGCCTGCTTGGCTTTTAGCCCGCTTACCTTCACTTAGCAAAGATTAGAACAAATTCTCATAAGCTCCATAGTGAAACAAGTCGTTGGGCAGTTCTTAAAACGCCATGGATAAAAAAGATTTACCATATACGTGAGAATAGGAACATCGATGATGAAAACCACTTCCTCTTAGAGTGTCGTGCGTACAACCACATTAGATCTCAGTTTCACAGTCTTTGTTACAATACTCACCTTCCTAGCCTTTTACAATGTCAAAATTATAGTGAGCTCGTGAGGCTTCTCTCCAAGCTTTCTGAGCATAGAAATAAAATCTTAAATCAAAATAAATAATTTGTTTCTGTAGGTCCCATAGCTTTCTGAGCATAGGAATAAAATCTTAAATCAAAATAAATAATTTGTCTCTGTAGGTCTTATAGACCAATGTTTGGTCTCACGGAATGTTAACCACCATCATCATCTTCAATTATTTATAATTTTATCAGGGTGGAAACATGCACAAACCCTAAATGAAATTTATTCTTATAAAATTAATTAAAAAAAATTATTATATATATATATTATTTGTGTTATGTTATAGTAAAGGCTTAATTATTAAATATATATTAATTATGTTTCTATTATATTAATTAATTAATTGTAGATATGAAGTTATATTTATATAAAATTATAATAATTTTAATTTTATCATGGTTGAAACATGCACAAACCCTAAGATATATGATAATTATAATGTAAACATAATCTCCTCACAGGCCCGTTATTTCAAGTTAGGGTGGATGGAGCCGTGTAAATTAATGGCCAGGATTGAATGATAATGGAATATGCTTCGTCTAAATGTAACATACATGGTTGTGATTTCACCGAGCCCTCTCCGCTTGGGTGTTACATAAAATTTAATAATAAATTAATTATATTGAAATTGAAACTCCATTCAAACCATTCGTATATATAATAAATTATTATATTGAAATTTAATAATTCTATGTGTTTGCTCCAGATGGTTGATGGCGCCATCTGGTAGGGTGATTCGCAGTGATTCCATCGTTTTCCTTCTTGATTCCACATTGTTGTTTCGCTGTCGCATGCAGGGGGCACAAGCAAGAGGAAGGTTATTCATCCTGTGATTTTGATATTCTCGACCGTATATACCAGTGTTAGGCTATCAACTTCCAAGAACAAGGCTTTATTGTGTTCATTGTGTTGGGCCAGATTTCCTTTCGCTCTGGTTTATTATATCAAAGGTTGGGTTTTTTTAATGTAGATTCAATTTGAATTTTGAAAAATGATTTCTCTTGATTTAGTTGAATAAATGTCTCATGCATTTGATAAAATATGATTTGAATATATGGAACAACATAAGGAAATTATTGGGTGTGAGTAGGCGTGATGTATGAAGATGCAGTGTTCACCCGCATAGACGCGAGATTCTTATGAAATGTTCACATTTTTGCGATGGAGGATCCAACAGATTTTGGGTGATATATCTGTTTCAATCACGTAATCAACACTTCAGAAAAAGCAATCAATCTTTCCAGAAGTTTAAGGCCAATGGTAACCTTACCAAACAGGTAAAGGTATAAAGATTTATCCATGAGTGATAAATATATCTCTGTGTGTTGAAATTTTTTGTAACGATGGAAATGGACATGCCCATGTTCATTACTCTCTGTAATGAATATACAAATATTTGTGTTGCCATTCACTAATCATATGCATGTTCTGCTCTATTTTCTTTTATAAATATTGTCCCTCCCCGAAAAAGTGTTCATAATTTTAGTATTGTAAAGGAAATTTAACCCAGAAATAAAATCTATCATTGCATAATTTTTGCATGTGTACAAATAATGTAGTGAATGTCCCCTCATCTTTAAGTTGAATATGATATACGCTATGGTTATTCAATGTTGCATGGAAAATACATGCACATAAAGCAATTTTTTTGAGACACAAAGCTCATGCTCCATGTATTTGTGGATATCAACCTTACAATGTCACTAAATAAAAAATATTTCGAGGCTGAAAATCTTTATTGAAAATTGTTTAGCTCTTTTATTTTCTAATTATTTTTGTAATACATTAATTTAAATATGTTTTGACTAATTTACTGTGTATAAATTAAAAAAATGATTATTGAATTATTATTTTTATTAATTACCATTTTTAATTGTGTTTTGAAAAAAAATATTTTTAATCAAAACTTTCATACACTAGGGATTTACAAACACAATTAAAACTTTAAAATATGACTCCAAAATAAAAACACTTGCCATTAGAACTTCTTGAAATGACTTTGATAATCCTTCTAGGTGAAATAAACCTCATAGAATCAGAGTATATATTTCACCTCATAGAATAGGAGTATACAATTGGAATATATAGGAAAGAATACAAGAAATGCAAGTAAAAAAACCCTCAAATAATAGTAAAACTTAACAAAATCCAATTCATGTAAATCAAAATGTATTATGCAACCAAACCACAAAATAGAAGAAATGATAGATCAATAAGCTAAAAATTAGTCTCTCCAAGGGGAAAACCTCCTTTACATTACATAAATGAACAATTCTTGGATGATACAAATGATAAGGCCTCCTAGGTATATATAGGAGTCTAAGGGGTCACAATATAATCAGAGCCTACATAACAATAATAATGTAAGGGCACAACAATAGCAATAGCGGGATTATATGGGGCATAACAATAACAATATGGGAGAGACATGGGCAGAACAATAACAATACGGGGTTACACTAAAAATAACAATAAGGGGGGTACACTAGTATTATAGGGACCTAACATGCCCCTCTCCTTCAAAATGGTGTTTTACTCAACGCTTGAGTAGTTCCAGATGCTTTTGTATAAAATTCTAATCCTTCCATGTGAAATATTTAACGAGTAAGTTATTCTATTTAATGAGATACTCAAAAATTAGTTGTTTTTGTAGCTATCAGGTTTTTGTTTTTGTGATTGTTTCATGCTCAAATATGATTTTTCCTTCTTTAACAAGTTCTAGCAAAACTATTTGAACTAGGAGCTTGTCACCGATAACCTTCTTTAAGCATGAAACATGGAAAACTGGGTGTACTCACGAAGATGCAGGTAGCTCTAATTTGTATGCCATAGTACCAATGTTTTGCAACACCTTGTAAGGACCATAGTACTTGGCTGATCATGTAGTATCCTTCTTAGCTTTCTTAAGGGACATTTGTTTGTATTGTTGTAGTCATAAAAATACCCAATCTCCTACATCAAAACTTCATTCAATTCTACCCGAGAGTGAAGTTATATTTTAAGAGTTGAAGAAATTTGTTGTTGATGCTCATTGTGATATTCCACTGCTTGAACCTTAGAATTTTCTCTTATATCTTATGTGATGAATGATGTAAGATATGCATAAAGTTCCATAAATGGGGTCATTTTTGTTGCAGTATGGAAATAAGTGTTATACCACCATTCAGTTAGAGGTAACCACTTGAACCATTGTGTTTGTTTATTAGATACAAAGCAAGGAAGATATCCTTCTGAACATTTGTTCACTATCTCAGTTTTCCCATCATATTGAGGATGATAAGATGAGCTATGAGATAATTGAGTACCAAGAGAAGAAAATAATTCCGTCCCAAAATTTCAAGTGAAAATGGGATCTCTATCTCTTACAATAATCTTTGGGTTTCCATGTAGATTTTGAATTGTTTCCATATATGCAATAACATCTGTATTGGATTTAAAAGGATGATATAACACACAAAAGTGTGCATATTTGGTAATTCTATCAACTACCACCTTGATGACACACTTACCTTCAGACTTGGGTAAACATGTGATAAAATCCATTGAGACCTATTCCTGATGCTAACTTGGAACAACTGAAGCTTGTAACAGACTTTGGTTCTTAATTGTCTCAACTTTATTTTGTTGGCAAACCAAAACTTTTGCCACAAACTTCATAATATCATATTTAAGGTCATCCCAAAAAATTACTTCTTGACCCTGTGGTAAGTTCTTAAAAATCCTGAGTGCCCTCCTAAGGGGGAGGTGTGCAATTCCAAATGAATATTCTATTTGAGTTTGGAATTATTATAAAGATATAAGCAATATTTGTACCATAATGAATCATTTTTCTAGCTAAATGTATACGATGTACTCGGATCTTGCTGCAACTTTTGAATGAGTGTCCACACATCTTTGTCATACTTCCATTTATCTCTTGCTTTAGTTATCCAATTAGGTTGGATAATATAAATGCCACAAAGCAATGTTTCCACATCCTCGTCCTTTCTTGAGAGTGCATTTGCAATAACGTTTTTCTTCTCTTCTTTTTATATGATTTCAAGGTCATAACCCAACATCTCTGTGACCCATTTTTCTTGCACTTCTGAAGGTAATATTTGTTCCAAAAAGTATTCAAGACTTTGATGATTTTTTTTTTTGCCTTGAAGTGTCTTCCCATTATGTAGGAATTCCATTACTTTAGTGCATGTTGAATTGCCAACATTTCCTTATAAATATTCTTATGTAAATATTTTCCCTTGATTAGACAGCTTTCAAAAGAAACGGGTCTTCCTTCTTGCATTAAAACAACATCAATTCCATTTCCTGGGGCATCACATTCCACAATAAAGGTTTTCATGAAGTCTGGAGAAGCTAAGGCCAGTGCTTGACACATTGCCTCTTTAATACGTTCAAAGGCCTTATATTTTTCTGGAGCCCAAGAAAATGCATCTTTCTTTAGTAATGTTATTAGAGGTGTTCCTATTCTCCCATAATTCTTAACAAAATGTCTATCATACCCTATCAACCAGAGGAATCCTTAAAGATGCTTTATGGTTGTAGGGATTTTCCATTCCTTAATGGATTTAATATTGTTAGGGTCCACCTTAACACCTTCATGAGATACAATATGACCCAAATATTCCACCTCCTATACTCCAAAGAAACATTTGGAGGTTTTTGCATATAATTATTTCT
>APFE030846344.1:0-25848 GCA_000404065.3 Pinus taeda
GGGATAATCCCAGGGTGGCCAAGGGGGCTGTGGTCCAGCAAGCCGGAGGTGTGGGAATGATACTTGCTAACACCCCATATCATGGCCAAGGGCTCATTGCCGACGCCCATCTGCTCCCCACCGCTGCAGTGGGCAGCGCTGGTGCGGATTCCATCCGCAGATACATGCAGTCAACCAAAAATGCAACGGCCACCATAATTTTTCATGGTACCCAATTGGGTGTCAAGCCGACTCCCGTTGTAGCTTCCTTTTCCAGCAGAGGGCCCAACATTGTAACAACTCAACTTCTCAAACCCGATGTTATAGCCCCCGGTGTGAACATTCTGGCTGCTTGGACCGACGCAGTGGGTCCTACCAGCCTCCCATTTGATAGCAGGCGAACAGAGTTCAACATAATATCTGGGACCTCCATGTCATGCCCTCACATAAGCGGGGTCGCGGCGTTACTGAAAGGAGCGCATCCCGACTGGAGCCCCGCCGCCATCAGATCTGCTATCATGACCACTGCTTACACTTACGACAATATGAATAAACTCGACGTGCCGATGGCCGATGAAGCCACCGGAAACGCTTCCACACCTTTTGATTTCGGCGCAGGTCACGTGGATCCCCAGAGAGCTATGGATCCGGGGCTCATTTACGATCTGGGCGTCGATGACTATGTGAATTTTCTATGCAGTCTTGATTATTCTCCAGACTCCATCAAGAGTCTCACCCGTACAAATGTTACTTGTCCTGCTGAAGGAGCTCAATCTGGGAATTTCAATTATCCATCATTTTCTACATTTTTGCGTCAGGGGTCGGCTTCCAACGTGTCCACAAGTTTCGTCAGAACGGTCACCCTGGCTGGTCCAACCATTTCTACTTACACGCCCACCATGACTGCTCCAACAGGGATGGAGTTGACAGTGGAGCCGAAAATGCTAAAGTTTTCCAAGAGGGGCGAGAAGTTGAGCTTCACGCTGACCGTCAATGTCAAGGCCCTGAAATTTACCCCGACGGTCAATTCAGAAACATTATTTGCGTCGCTGGCTTGGAGCGATGGCAAGCACGTTGTCCGGAGCCCAATTGTTATAAACATACAGCAGTAGCACTTTGTATTTCATAACTTACGTTATGTAAGCTACAAATAATGGTTAGTTCCTCAAGCACTTTCTATTTGATACCAAAAAAAATAGAATAATGGTTTTGTTGGCTTTTTTCAGTCACGGTTATGTAAGCTGAGGTGTGATGTTTTTCAAAATTATAGTTCGCAGTTAAGTGTTTCAAAAAAAATAGAATAATGGTTTTGTTGGCTTTTTTCAGTCACGCCAATGTAAGCTGAGGTGTGATGTTTTTGTTGACTTTTTTCAGTCACCGCTATGTAAGCTGAGGTGTGATGTTTTTCAAAATTATATCTATTTCAATTGGCGCATTGATTTTTTGTTTATTTAGAAAGTAAGTTAATTTAAACTTTAACTTTACATTTTGATTTATTTATATATTCGATTGTAAATAATTTTATATACATAGAAAATATTTATATTTTGATTTTTATACACTTAAATGGTTTATACTACATAACTAAAACTTATAATTCCAAACCATTCATATTAAAGTTTAGACAAAACCAATTAGAATCATATCCCAAAGGATGTCGTTTGCTATTGATTGTCATTAAATTTCCCATGAACAAATTATTTAATGTGTGGAGAAACATTTTGTGAGATAGGAATTATAAAGCATTGGAAAGGAGTTCAACTACATTGTTTAATATTAATTGTCATTAGACTTGCTAAGAAAAAAATAGTCAATATGTTGTGAAACCTTCTTTGAGGTAAGAATTGTTCATGATTACACACATTAATTTATGCCCTAAGAATTGCCCATACAATCCTATTTTATGCGTAATGAAGGAAAATCATGTTAACTAGGGTTTCAAGGTAAATCTTTATTTAATGTTAATTATACGTGGTTGCGAATACATTTAAAGCGATCAATATTTATTAAAGTTGCTAACGAGGGTTTCAGTAGGTACTATGACCATTTTGGGTTCTTACAAATGAACTCCACATTGGATATGATTGTGCTTGTCCCAAATTTGAATGGGCACATGGGATTCCTTGGAGTCAACCTCGAGATACTTTTTCACCTACTAGAGCAAATCTCCAATTCACATCGAATACCCAGTTGGCCTTCCACTTTAGCAATTAACCTTAGTGAGATGCGGCCAAGGTTGGGGGCACTCCATTCAAACTGCTTCCACAAGGATGTTGTCACTCAATCGTGGCTCAAACCTAGCTTGGCACTTTGTTACCCCCTCACTCTAGATATGCATCAAGGTCATTGGATCTCTTGGAGTTTGACTCAATATAGGCTTTCAACTATGGGAGACAACTATACAACTTGTATTATGTTTTGTATAATAACAAAGATTTGACTCTTATTATTTTTCGCGAGTGGTAATAGAGACACCCTTAATTTTTTTGTTGTAATACAACCCTTCATTATGTTGAGATCACTGAGGTTGCTCCTATGTATTTCTCCTCATACAAACTGTGGTATTTTTAATGAAAAGATTGTTGTTATTGTCCAAGCTCCATGTTTTGTGTTAAATCTTCTTTTAGTTTAATATTCACTCAAGGCAACACTACTGCTTGGAAGGGGCCCACCAACCTAGTCCATTTCCTCACTGTGAAAGTGTGCCTTCAATGCAAAGTGTGGTGTGTTCTCACTGCTTGTAAGTAGACTATGTTTGATTGCTTGAGTTATTTCCTTTTGGTGTACATAATTTTTTTTTTGATGTCCAACATGTGGGTTTAATCTTTGATAATAGCTCAATGTTACAAAAAATGTGTTGATTAGCTAAGTAATGATGTGCTAAGATTATAGAACACAGATATGAGTTATATTCCTTGTGTTTCATATATATAGTACATATATTTTGTTCATTCCAACCATGCTAAACATATTGATAGATTCATTGTGTAATCGTTGCAATCTATTTGTAATGCCTAGATATGATTGACAACATTTCCAACTCGGGCATAACATAGAGTAATGTGTTGATGGACAATCATGACTTATGACACCCTTAGGAATTACTCGCTGGCTAGGCCAACAACTTGGGTATAATGGCCAGTTTATAGCCTAAGTAAAACTATAGTACAACTTCAAAGTAAATGAAAAGAAATATTTACAAAGTGGGATAAATACTTACATATACAAAAGAGAAATATATGTATAGGATTTTGATGTCAAATATAGAAATAAAACCTAAATGGTAGAACTTGTAATGTCAGACTCAGAAACAAAACTATCTGTCTTTTCCCATAAGGAAAAATCGTAATTTCATTATAAAAGAGGAAATTACATGCTCTAGATGCTGATGCATATGATGTGCATGACCAAAATCATGTATAACATAAATGTTGCCTTTGTTCCATGTAGGGGGCAAAAAAAATAAAAACATAACTATGAGTCATATGATAACCACTGTAAACATGTACAGAGACCATATATACAATCAAAAAAGGCTTATACATGATAAAAAAATATGAACATAACCAGTAACATGACATGTATTAAAAATTTAGATCCATAAAAGGCCTATGATAATACTGATAGAAGGCTTCTCCTTCCTGTTCTCTGGTCATCCAAAAGCCCGACTCCCCGACCGCAACCTCTTTGGATAAGTTGTCAACAGCTCCATTCTGCTCCCTGTAAATATGTGAGCAAGTGGAGGTGTCAAAATATGAGATCAATCTCAAAGTCTCATCCTAGATCTGCAATAATGTATATGTAGAGCATCTAGTTTTCCTGTTCAGCCAATCAAAAAATATTTTAGAGTCCCCATAAAGTTGTAATTCTGTGCAATTTTTCTCCAATGAGAATTGTATGATATGTTTTGCAGCAAGGAGCTCGGTTGAGTTGTTTGTGCATCTGCGAAATCCAATCAACATGCTATAAGAATGATGATGCGATAGGTGAAGAATAGCTGCCCTTCCACAACATTGCTCTTGGGCTGCACCGTCAAAGAAAGCCCAAGGTTTGTTGTAATTTGTTTGAAGATGAGAGGGGTTGCGTTGATTACTGGGAGGAGGATCATCCAGAATGAGTGACTACTTAGCAATGACTTTTGTTGCCAGGACAGCCAATTTGGTGTTAAATCCTGAAATATGTTGCGATTCCTAGCAATCCAAATTGTCCAGCAGGTTAGCAGTGGAAGAGTCTGAATCTTTTGTGTTGTGGAAGTGTGATACCAGGCTTACCAGGCAGCAAGGATAGAGTTCCCAGCCTAGGTAGCAGTAGGAATAATTTGTTGTAGAATAAGTTTCCACATGTTACATATTGCTGAACATTCTAAAAAAAGGTGAGAAGTGGACTCATTTGCCTGCTTACAGAAACAACGCCAGTGGGGCCCATGATGTGTAAGCTTTAGAAGGTTTTCTCCAGTAGGAATTTTGTTTCGGAGGATGGTCAACATTAAGAGTCTAGATCTGGGGAGGGCCTTGAGTTTCCAAAGATGTCTCCACCATTCAGCGAGTAGTAGAGGCTTCCTTTGTGCTGCCAAAGTCAAAAACCATCCTTTAGGGTATATCTGCCATTTTTTGAGAGAGCCCAAATAATCTCATCATCCCCTTCAAGTATATGGATGTGGGCATCAATGAGATCTTAGGTGTACTTCTCCCATTGTTGTGACCAAATAGTAGGAATGTTTAACTCATGTGTACTCCTCCCATTACATTACATTTATTTTAATTTTTCCTTAATAATTTATTACATTATTTTAAATATCTATTTAAATTTATTAATGTCATATCACGTTATCATGTGAGTGAGTGAGCATGAGTTTTTGTTTACTTAAGTTGATTTAAACTTCAATTTTACCTCATATTTGTCTAAATTAACAAAACCTTTAAGTTTAATTTATTTATATATTATATAATTTATATACATGCAAATAAAATTTAAATTATTTATATATTATATAGTACATAATGTTATATACATACAAAATATTTATATATTAAAAATATCATTTGAGGCAAAAATATGCATAATCTTTTCAGAGAAGATTAAAGGAAAGAAAATACAAAAGAAGATAGATATAAAGAATCCTATCTAGTGAATGGTAAAGCGTTCAAATCTATTAATTACATCATTTCCCATTGAAATTTAGGAATCCTATATTCAAAGATGTAGCATGAACCACAATCCATCAACATGTGGATTATGGTCATCCTTAAACTACCATTTAGTAGAACACTTAAGGATTCTGGTAGACATTAATCTCTGGTGAGTAAAAGATATAAACTTCTACTAGCCATCTAATTTTTGGTCATCCCAAGACCACTAGATTTAGAGAGAGCATTTACCGATTAGGAGTCATACTTCATCTCTCTACATAATCCTCACAAAAACCCCCTCGGATTAAGGGTATAAAGATAGAAACCCAACCCTTAGGTATTTGGTAATTTGTAATATTTTCTAGATATTTAAATTAGGAAAAGTACAAATTGTTAGAATAAAAAAGAGACATTGAAGCTTGGAAGTTAAAATAAAAGCTCACAAAATCATTGTATATGTTGAGATGTGGAATTTATGATATTCTTACTATTAGTTTCCCACTTTTGACCCCTTTTAAAACCCCATTTTTGTCGCTATACAATCCTCTTTTATGAATAATGAAGGAAAATCATGTTAACTAGGGGTTTCAAGGTAGATATTTATTTAATGTTGATTATCTATGGTTTTGAATACATTTAAAGGGATTACCATTTATTAAGGCTGCAAATGAGGGTTTGAGTAGGTCCAGTGAACCTTTTGGGTTCCTACAACTGGGCTCCACATTTGATATGAATGTGCTTGTCCCAAATTTGAATGGTCACATGGGTTTCCTTGGAGTCAACCTGGGGATGTTTTTTCGCCTACTGGATCAAATCTCGAATTCACATTGAATACCTATTTGGCCTTATGCTTCATTGGTTAACCTTAGTGAGATGAGATCATGATTGGGGAAACTCCATTCAGATTGCTTCCACATTGATGCAGTCACTCAATCGTGGCTCAATCCTATCTTGGTACTTCGTTACTCCCTCACCATAGATATGCATCAATGCAATTGGATCTCTTGGAGTGTTACTTAATATAGGCTTTCAACTATGGGAGATAACTATACAGTTTGTACTATGTTCTGTATAATAACAAATCTTTGACTTTTATTATTTTTTAGTGAGTGGTAATAGTGATAGGCTTCGTTTTTTTGTTGTAATACAACCTAGCGTTGTGACCACAGAGGTCACTCCTATGTATTTCTCCTCATACAATTTGTCGTATTTTTTATGAAAATATTGTTGTTATTGATTAAGCTCCATGTTTTGTGATAAATCTTGTTTTGGTTTAAATTTCACTCAAGGCAACTGTACTAGTTGGAAAGGACCCACCAACCTAGTTCCTTTCCTCACTATGCTAGTGTGCCTTCGATGCAAAGTGTGGTGTGTTGCCACTATTTGTAAGTAGACTCTATTTTGTTGCTTGAGTAATTTCCTTTTCATATACATATAAATTGTTTTGATGTCCAACATGTGGATTTAATCTTTGATAATAGCTCCATATTACAACAAATGTGTTGATTAGCTAAGTAATGTTTGTGCTAAGATTATACAACATAAACATGAGTTATATTCACTGTGTTTCATATATATAGAACATATATCTTTTTCATTGCAACCATGCTCAACATATTGGTTGATAATATATTTTGTAAGATATTGAATGGATAGAATCATTGTGTAATCGTTGCAATCTACTTTTAAAGCCTAGATATGATTGACAATATTTCCATCTCGGACATAATATAGAGTAATGTGTTGATGAACAATCCCAATTTATGACACCCTTAGGAATTACTGGCTGGCTAGCCCAAGAACTTGGGTATAAAGCCTGGTTTACACCCTAAGTAATACTATAGTACAACTTCAAATACAGAAAAATAAATATTTACAAAGTTTCAACAATACTTACATATACAAAAGAGAAAATATATGTACATGATTGTGATGTCAAATATAGCAGTAAAACCTAAATGATACAACTTGTAACACCATACTCACAAATAGAACTATCATTAGGTTTTGAACTTATATATGTTTTACTTCTTGTGTTTAAAATAACATTCCACTAAAAATACAAATATAGTACACAATATACAAATAGATGTAATTAAGAAAATGAAAAATATCTAGTGAATGATAAATCGTTCAAATCTATTAATTACATCATTTCCCATTGCAATTTAGGAATCCTATATTCAAAGATGTAGCTTGAACCACAATCCATCAACATGTGGATTATGGCTATCCTTAAACTACCATTTAGTAGAAGACTTAAGGATTCTAGTAGACATTAATTTCTGGTGATAGAAACCCCCCTCATGTTAAGGGTATAAAGATAGAAACCCAACCCTTAGGGATTTGGTAAATATTTTCTAGATATTTAAATTAGGAAAAATACAAATAGTTAGAATAGGAAGAGACATTGAAGATTGGAAGTTGAAATAAAAGCTCACACAATCATTGTCTATGTTGACACATGGAATTTATGATATTATTACTATTAGTTCCCCACTTTTGGCCCCTTTTAAAACCCCATTTTTGTTGCTATACAATCCTCTTTTGTGCATAATGAAGGAAAATCATGTTAACTAGGTGTTTCAAGGTAAGTATTTATTTAATGTTGATTATCTATGGTTTTGAATACATTTAAAGGGATTATCATTTACTAAAGTTGTTAATGAGGGTTTGAGTAGGTCCAGCAACCTTTTTGGTTTCCTACAAATGAAATCAACATTTGATATGAATGTGCTTGTCCCAAATTTGAATGGGCACATGGGTTTCCTTGGAGTCAACCTAGGGATGCTTTTTCACCTACCAAATTAAATCTCCATTTAACATCGAATACCTATTTGGCCTTCCACTTTAGTGGTTAACCTTAGTGAGATGCGACCGAGATTGGGGGTACTCCATTCATATTTCTTCCACGTGAATGCGATCACTCAACTATGGCTCAACCCTATCTTGGCACTTCGTTACTCCCTCACTCTAAATATGCATCATAGTCATTGGATCTCTTGGAGTTTTACTCAATATAGGCTTTCAACTATGGGAGATAACTATACAGTTTGTACTAGGTTCTGTATCATAAAAAATATTTGAATCTTATTATTTTTAGCAAATGGTGATAGAGGTAGGCTTCATTTTTTTTGTTGCAATACAACCTAGTGTTGTGACCGTTGAGGTTGATCCTATGTATTTCTCCTCATAGAATTTGTGGTATTTTTAATGAAAATATTGTTGTTATTGTTCAAGGTCCATGTTTTGTGCTAAATATTGTTTTGGTTTAAATTTCACTCAAGACAACACTACTGGTTGGAAAGGGCCTACCAACTTAGTGTGTTTCCTGACTATGCTAGTGTGACTTCGATGCAAAGTGTGGTGTGTTGTCACTATGTGTATGTAGACTTTGTTTCATTGCTTGAGTTATTTCCTTTCCACGTACATATATATTGTTTTGTTGTCCAACATGTGGGTTTAATCTTTGATAATAGCTTAATATTACAACAAATGTGATGATTAACTAAGTAATGTTTGTGCAAAGATTATAGAACATAGACATGAGTTATATTCATTGTCTTTCATATATATATAACATATATTTTGTTCATTGCAACCATACCTAACATATTGATTGATAATATATTTTGTAAGATATTGAATGGATAGATTCATTGTGTAATCATTGCAATCTATTTGTAAAGCCTAGATATGATTGACAATATTTCCATCTCGGACATAATATATAGTAATGCGTTGATGAAAAATCATAATTTAGGACACCCTTAGGAATTATTGGCTGGCTAGCCCAATAACTTAGGTATAAAACCCAGTTTATAGCCTAATTAAAACTCTAGTCCAACTTCAAATACATGCAAATAAATATTTACAAAGTTTGAGCAATACTTACATATACAAAAGAGAAAATATATGTACATGATTTTGATGTCAAATATAATAGTAAAACCTAAATGATAGGACTTGTAATGCCATACTCACAAATAGAACTATCATTAAGTTTTGAACTTATATATGTTTTAATTCTTGTGTTTAAAATAACATTCCACTAAAAAGATAAATATAGTACACAATATACAAATAACTATAATCAAGAAAAGGAAAAATATTGAGAACATAAATAATACAGAAGATGACAGAAACAACAAATCATCCTTCATTGAATGTAAAAAAGAGTAATGTTCAAATATGAAGACAATAAAATAGGTCGATCATAAGTCTCCACAAAGGACCCCTTAATGGATGACCTTGTTTGCTAAGCCATATTGGTCAAATTTGAAAGACATAAACAACAAACAAATATGAATTTTCTATAAGGAACTCAAAAGGCATGTCCAAATATAGGTAGACTACTACAAGAATAGTAAATATCTGTATCGACAAGTTTCAAAACTTATAAATCATTAGCGTCTAGTATTTATAATACCTCTCACAACAAGAAATGTTTTTTAACCTATCTCTATGCTGCTATTTTGAAGTAACCATGCAGATCAAAATCTATGAGTCACAAATATGTAAGCAAAAAAATTATGAACCCAAATAAAGAATCAAACTATGCCATACCAACTTGTGTAGCAATCGAGAGATCCTTGTCTTCGTTTATGAGCTTGATTTTATAATTAAGAGCTTAGAGAAATAGTTGCATTAATATCTTTTATTGATATAAAATAGTCAATTTTTATGAATTATTTAAGATCAAATATTTGAATTGTATGACAAAAGTAATTGGGCTCCTAAAAAATAAGTAATGACTTAGAAAGGGGAGGACCCCCATCCATTGATTTCTCCAAATGATAATCACTTAAAATCGAATGCATGATAATCATGATATATAAAATATATGCATACATTTTGTAATGTGGTAATTATAAAATTGACATCTCAAAATAACGTCACATGTGCATAATCAAGTCCAAAATGATCATTTTTTCAGTGTCCACCATAAACATAAGCAGTGCAGTCATAAACCATATATCTGGAATATATCTCTCTCTCTCTCTCTCTCTCTCTCTCTCTCTCCTCTCTCTCTCCTCTCTACTATATATATATATATAATATATATATATATATATATATATATATATATATAATTATATATATATATATATATATATATATATTAATATAATATATACACAAATCAAAGTGTTCATGTGCATAGTTCAGTAATTAGAATCAAAATTTATAAGTAAAAGTAGTTGAGTTATTCTTGGACTAACCTAAGAATCCTTCCATTACAAATATTGGATGCTTTACTTCCAGTTGTTTCTAATCATCAGTGCACTTTAAAGCAAAGTCCATGAAATAAAGAATGCTTCCCTAATAACGAGTCTTTGGAGGGCTATTTTAATTAGAACTAGCAAACAAGGACTTGAAATGAATAGATTTATCACCTAAGGTATTAACATGGTTACCAATTGGAGAAATTTTGGAGTCAACATGGTTATTTGAAGAAGGAAAGATAGTATTTTTAGGTACAAAGAAGGATGAAGCTCCTCTGAGGATGAGGAAGATGAGTGAGATTGACTAGAAATACAATGAGTAAACTTAGTGTCACTATCATTGATCTCAGATCCATTTAAAATAGACTTTCAACCATCATTTTGCAGCGTTATTATTGGTTTTAGGTGGAGGAATTTCCTATATATTTGGGTGAGGCCTGAGAGATGAAGTTTCTCTATTTTGATACACATGAGGGATGCATGAAACATTGGGAGACCAATTATTAAGATGACCTATGTTGACAAGTTTATTAAACTTATTTGATTCTACATTAAGGTGGAAAAAAAACGTGGACTTTCTTGTTTCTTCCCAAATCCCACCATCTAAGGGGTCTATTCCTTCTTCCCCACCCTCTTCTTTATCCATGATATCCTGAACTCGTTTTTACAAACAATCAAAATTAATAATATCCATGAAAAATAGTTAAAGCCAATTGTCAACATAATTATCTTTAAAATCACTATGTTTGAACTGTATCAATAAAATACTAGCTATATCTCATGTTGTTAGGAAAGATGAATGAACAATGGATAAGTTTATGGAATGGTGGGGAAATGAAAATAGAAATGAGAACCTGAACCTTAGGATTGAAGCCTTTTGTTAAAGAATCACAATATTTTGACCTTGAAATGAATTATTTACCCTCGTTACTTTTGTTTAAGCTTGCTATCTATCTATATATAAATACACACACACACACACACACACACACACACACACATATAACACCATCTTTCAACAATGTGTTTTATTTTTTATCATTCATCTATCATTTTTTTGGAAAATTTTAGTGCCGTCTTTATTTGAGCCATGCACTTTATTCATTTAATTTTATCTTGTTTGACTAGGGTTTCAAAGTAGAATTTACACATTACAAAATTCAGGGGTTCAATTCCCAGTGAACCAATTACAAAATACTTATCAAAATGATGGAAAATGAAGAGTCTAGGAATGTGTGCAGAGGCATGCAATAAATTTTTCAATAGACATTCTAATGAACTTCATATTTTGCATGCGAAGGGTCAAACATGAGTGGCCTTTTTATTATAATTTTTTGTAACAATTTTTGTTGGGTTGTGTTATATTCTTTCCACGACTAGCCCACATGCGCAGGGGTGGTAGTGCCCCCTGTATGTTGTGTCGGGGGGTATGCAGGGGGGCAGTAGCCCCCTTGTACGAGGTCCGGGGCAGTGCCTCAAGAAAGTTTTTTTGACCATATATTACATGGGTGAACCTACCTATCGTTTTGTGCATGAATTTCACACATGGTTTTGGGCATGATGGTTTTCGGTCCATGGCATTTTGTAGACCCAGTTAAGGAAACTACAACTATGTTCTAATCCAGGGTTAATTGATTATTTGGCATGTATATATCTGTATTGTAACATTGAAAGGAACATAATGAAAATCAATGTGTAGTCCCGTTTTTGGGATCCAGGGGAAAATCTCTGTGTATATGTATTTTATGTTTTATTCTCTTGCCATTGTTTATTTTCTGTTTTTAGAATTCGTATGCAGGTAATATATGTATGGGGTTAAAACCTACATTGGTATCAGAGTTGTTTTGGCTTCAAGGGGATGCCTTTGCTACTGAGGGGTTTTTTTCTGAGGCCTGTGGTAGACCTTGTTCAGTGGGAGATCTGTGGGATCGATTCTTGTGGTGAAATAAGATGGTGAGCAGTGGAAAGATAGAGATCGAGAAATTTAACAGTTAGAGTTTTGAGTTGTGGAAACTCAAGATGGAGGACTTGTTGGGTATAAAGATCAGTGGATCATGGTTGATCTGAGTACTAAACAAACAATAATGTCAGCTAAGGACTCGACGAAGTTCGATCAGAAGGAAAAGAGCATAATAAAATTGTGTGTCTTAGATTCAGTATTGATGAATGTATCAGGGGAAGCTTTGGTGAAGGTTTTGTGGGACAAGTTAGGGAATTTGTACCAACGTAAGTCTCTGGTGAATAAACTGTTCCTACGTAAAAAATTATATAACCTAAGGATGAAAGATGGAGAATTAGTGATAGAGAATCTGAACACATTTAATAGTATGGTAAGCCAGTTGTTATCTATTGATATTAAAATTTTAGATGAATATAAGTGCATCAGTTTTTTGTGTTCTCTACCATATTCGTGGGATAGTCGGGTTGTTGCAATAGGCAACAATGCAGCTGCCTTGCAGTTTGATGAAATAGTCTCATCCTTGCTATCAGAGGAGATGAGATGGAAAAATATGGAGGGCCGGAATGGTGATTCCTTCTATGTATGAGGACGGTCCCAAAATAGAAACAAAAATAAGTCCTCAAGTTGAAGATCTAAATCTATAGGGAGATCTAAATCTCCAGGAAAAATTGTAAAGGTGTGTTGGAAATGCAGAAAGGAAGGGAACTACAAAATGGACTGTAAATTTAAAGCTCTTGTAGAGGCAAAAACCACCTCAGATGAAGGCGTGGATGTGAACTTCGCTTCTTCTTCAAGTACACATATAGACCATGAGACATGGTTGATTGACTCAAGTGCATCCTTTCACTTCACACCCCACGGAGAGTGGTTCTACGAGTATGAGAAATATGATGGTGGTGATGTCTTCTTAGGGGATGAAAGGAAGGCTAGAATCATTGGTTGCAAAAAATTCAAGTTGAAGTTACAATGTAGAAGGATTAGAACAATTTCGAGTGTTCTCCATATTCCTGCATTGCCTAGAAATGTGATTTCTGTCAGCAAATTGGATGATGAATGTGTAAAAACATTGTTCGAGAAAGATACCTACAAGATGGTTCAGGGAGCACTGGTATTGATGCAGAAAGCTTGGATTGGAACTCTGTACAAGATTGAAGGTAACATTGTTATTTATGGGTGCAACAGTTCTATGGTTCCTGAAAGAGGAGCATAAAATCTAGTGGTCTATGGAGAAAATACCATGCTATTCCATCAAAGGCTTGGCCATATTAGAGAGAAGGCCTTTAGAATACCTCATTCTAATGGTATGGTAGAATTTCTGTCTAATTGCTCTCTAGATTTTGATTTCTGTTAAAATTGTGTATATGGGAAGAAAAATTGGGTGAGTTTCCCCTATGGTGGTAAGAGGGTGAAATAGATATTAGAGCTTGTGCACATTGATGTGTTTGGACTTGTTTCGGTTCCATCACTGGGTAAGTCTGTGTACTATGTATCATTTATAGATAAATTCTTAAGGAGTGCATGGATATATTTCCTCAAGAATAAATCTAAAGTCTTTGACAGGTTTAAATAATTTAAGGCTCTAGTGGAAAACTAGACAGAGAGGAAGATAAAGGTGTTGAGGACAGATAATAGTGGAGAGTTTTGTATGAAGGAATTTGAAGAGTTTTGTAACAAGTGTCGTATAGCACAGCAACAGACTAATCCATACACACTTTAGCAAAATGGAGTTGCAGAAAGAATGAACAAGACATTGATGGAAAGGGCAAGAAGCTTGATGAGTGGTGCCAGGTTAGGACAAGAATTCTAGTTAGAGGCGGTGGAGACTGCATGTTACCTGGTGAACAGATCACCTTCATCAGCATTATAAGTTAGGACTCCATAAGAGGTATGGAATTTTAAGAAGCCTTCTCTTCCACATCTGAGGGTATTTGGATGTAATTCATATGTACATGTTCCAAAGGAGAAAAGAACAAAGTTGGATAGTAAATTTGAAAAGTGCATCTTTATTCGGTATAAGGATGGTTTAAGAGGTTATAAGCTTTGGAACCCAGTAACGAGGAAGGTTGTCTAAAATCGAGATGTTGTTTTTAGAGAGGGGAAATATGGTATTAAACATGAAGTCCTACCAAAGGAACCTGAGAAAATAGAGTTTGAGCTAAAGGAGGAAGAGTTAAAATTTATAGAAGAAGAGGAATCAGAAGATGAAGAGCCACAAAATCTAGCTTTGAGAAGATTAGTTTGAGAAAGAAGAAGGTCATAAAGGTATACTATATCTTCTTTCTGTTCAAATTTTTCTTTATCTATTACTAATGACGATCCCAAAATTGTGAGGGAATGAGTAGATTCAAAGGATGGAAAACTCTAGAAAGAGGCCATGATTGATTAAATGGAATCTTTGTGCAAATATTAGGATTGGGATCTAGTGGAGTTGTTGGCTGAAGGGAAACCAATTTGCATAAAATGGGTGTTCAAGAAGAACATGAATGCCGAAGGAAAGGTGGAGAAATACAAAGCTCGGTTGGTAGAAAAAGGTTATTCCGAGGTGCTGGGAATTGATTTTGGTGATATTGTTTCTCCTGTTGCAAAGGTAGCTTCTATTAGATTAATTTTATCTATTGTTGTTGCTTTTGATTTTGAGGAAGAATAAATGGACATGAAGACAACATTTCTTCATAGGGATCTGGAATAAGAGATGCATATGAAGCAACCTGAAGGCTTTGCGTGAAGGGTAAGAAAGAACTGGTATGTAAATTAAAAAAGTCTTTGTATGGGTTAAAACAATCACCAAGGATGTGGTATCAGAAAATCGATACATTTATATAAGGACTTGGTTTCACCAGAAGAAAAGTAGATCATTGTGTGTATTATAAATTAACTGGTGATCATGTTATTTATCTCATCCTGTATGTGGATGATATGTTGTTGGCTACAAATGACAAAGAAATTATCCAGGATTTGAAGACCCAATTGTCCTTCAAATTTGACATGAAAGATCTTGGTGCCGAAAACTATATTTTAGGCATGGAAATTAAATGAGAACTGACAAAGAGGAAGCTCTGGTTGAATCAGAGGAAGTATGTTGAGACAATACTACAAAGGTGTAATATGCAAGATAGTAAACCAGTGAAGGTTCCTATTCCTGTAGGTGTAAAGTTATTTGTTGAATAGTGTCTGAAGACACAAAAACATGAAAAAGACGTGTCCCATGTTCCATATGCAAGTGCACTTGGTAGCCTGATGTATGTAATGGTCTATACTAGACCAGACATTGCAGATGCAGTGGGAGTATTGAGCAAGTTTATGTCAAAACCAGGGAAGGAGCATTGGACAACAGTGAAGTGGGCTTTCAAGTATTTGTGTGGCACTATTCATTATGGTTTGTGCTACCAAGGAAGACCAGGATTGGACATAGTTTTGGACATCTGTGGCTTTGTTGATGCAGACTCAGATGGAGATCCTGATCAGAGAAGATCTATAAGTGGGTATGTGTTTAACCTATTTGGAGGTGCAATCAGTCGGATGAGTATGAGACAATCTGTAGTGTTATTTTCAACTACAGAGGCAGAATGCATCGTAGCCACTCATGCAAACAAGGAAGTAGTTTGGTTGCAAAGAATGTGTTCAAGTATGGGGTTAGTACAACAACCTATAAGGATATACTGTGACAACCAAAGTGCAATTTTATTTCCAAACAACCCTACTTATTATTCAAAGACAAAGCACAATGATGTTCACTATCACATTGTAAAGGATATGGTTGAGGACAAAAAGGTGTTGTTGGTAAAGGAGGACACTTTGAAGAATATTGTAGATGCATTGACAAAGTCTGTGAGAACTGAGAAGTTCCCTTAGTGTAGAAAAACAATGGGCATTGTAGGGTTGTATCAATGACTAAGCTCTCTTGTGGCCCCTATTGGAAGAAAACAACAAGTGGGAGAATGTTGGGTTAAGTTATATTCTTTCCACAACTAGGCCAGGCACGAGGGGTGGTGGGTAGTTCCCCTTGTATGTTGTGTTGGGCACTACCATGGTATGCAAGGGGTCCGGGGAAACACCTCGAGATTTTTTTTTGTCCCTATATTAGGTGGGCAAGCCTACCTATGGTTTTGTGCATGGATTTCATACATGGTTTTGGGCACGATGGCTTTTGGTCCATGGTATTTTGTAGATCCGATCAAGGGAACTATGGTTATGTTCTAATACAGGGTTAATGGACATGGTAGTCCCAATTTTAGGATCCAGGGGAAAATCTCTGTGTATATTTGTTTTATGTTTTATGCTCTTGCCATTGTTTATTTTATGTTTTTAGAATTCGTATGCAAGTAATTTTTGTACGGGGTTAAACCTACAATATTGACATAGAAGACAATACATAACTATTGATGTGGACGTTTGGACCATTTTTCAACGAAGGTGATGTGACCCAGACCAAAGTTCTTTAGATAGCCCAAGTCATTTAAAGTAGCTGCTCCTGATGGGTTTAGAGGCTCCTTTGGCCTTTGGATCTCTTTGTCTTACAAAGAAAATAACAAAGAGAATCCTAAAGTTATCTTATTGTTATATATACATGAACCTAATATTATGTTTTATGTTAGTATGCCTTAAATATTGATTAAATAATTATCAAAATATGATATAAAGAAGAGAAACCATAAACTAATGTGATTGGAAATAACAATAATGAATGATGTTCTCTTCATGTGGTGTTGAATATTTAAAATGCAGAGTAAATGTTGGATCTAAATTATAAATGCAATTATAATTTATAATTATAATAACACTTAATGAGATATAAATATAAAGGTTAGAAAAGTATGATAGCACAACCCTCCAATATTTTAAGCAGACACATAATAATCTAGATTTGATTATACATCTCACATCAAGAATCAACATAATGAAGACAACTAAAGAACTACCTAATCCTATTCTTGGTTGAGGAAAGAAAATAAGATAACCATAACAATTCTTGTAAGAGAAATAAACTCTCAACACTTCATTCCTGAAATAATTAAATAAAAAATGTTGAACTACAATAATAAGCCAACAACTTTTACACCATAACCATTAGTTAAATTCATGTAAAGGTAACATTCCTTAATAATTTAATGCCCTGGAAATGATTCACAGAAAGCTAGGCTTGAGAAATGTTCGTATTAACATTATCGTTAAGACACGAGTCATTGAAGGATAAGTTATACCAAATATAAATGCATGAAATGAATTAACGAGGTCAAAAAAAGGGGCAATTAGATCACTATTTATTTATGGATTAAAGTCACATAAAAAAAAAGTTTTTTCTTCATAATATTTCATAATCCAAGTCATAGAAAATAAAGAGTACATAAAGGTCAAAGTTGTGAAGCTTCTATGTTAAGGTCGAAGATGTGAAGCTGTTGCATAAAGGTCAAGGCTGTGAGGCTACATGAAGGTTGAAGTTGTGAAGTTCGTAGGCTGGAGCTATTGAAATTGCTAGATCAAAATTGTAGTCCTGAATTTGGGTCGAAGTTATGTTGTTGAGAAGCCAAAATTTTTGGATTGTTGTTGGGTTAAATTTGTTGGATAAGAAGAGACTACTAAATCATATTATAAGGTTAACTTGGTGGAGGAGGAAGGCTTTTCAGTGTAGGGTCTTGATCTATCTCATTTGAATCACTAAATTAAGAGTTCTTTACTGGGTTTTCCCCTATATAGTAGATTTTCCCTGGTTGTGCATCTACATTTGGGGTCCCTGATCTTCATTTTTTGGTTTTGGTAATTTCTTGATGAACCAAGATAAATAAGAACATAAGAGAAACAATAATAACTTAAAGAAACCATAATTAATTATCAACAAGAGAAGATAATTATGCCTTTCCAATTTTCAAGCAAAACCCAATCAGAGGAGATGAAGCGTCAAAAGTTTGTTGGCCTCGTTGGGGTATAATGGTACATGAACTTCTCAGGGTCATAACTTTGGCATACAATCTCTGTTTGATCCATAAGATAACTCGTTAGAAATATCTATGTGAGGACTGAAAATTTCGACTGCAAATCTTATTGAAAATGTAATCTTTACCCATTTTCAAAAAAGACATTATTTAGGGCCTCAAAATGGCTCCGAAATTTCAAGACTTGAAAAATGAAAAAACTAGTAAATTGTGATAAAATTAAAGAAAATGAAAGAAACAATGGTGGGGGTCTAAGTGGAATAGTTGAGTAGCCACCAATATCCACCTGGATCACTCCTCCCCAATTTGGAAGCAATGGTTCCTATTGCATTTATCACCTCCATGAGATGGGGAAACTTCTATTGAATTTAGTCCCTAGTGAGCCACTTGCCTTGTTGCAGGAGTTGGCTAACTTTGACAACCTGATACACTTGGATCTTCTGCTGGAAAGTGTTCTTGATATGATTATCCATGATCTGATCAGTTGTGGCCTATTCCATGCAGTCCATATTTAGCTCTATTGGTGTAAGTTATTCTGCAATGTTTGATGTGTCGAGTAATGGTGGAAAGTATAGCTGAATTTTTACAGAATCTGATTTCATTTCCCGGTTTGAGGGATATGAGCAATTGAAGTTACATATGTCTAGACCATTACATAGCTGCACATACCATGAGTTTCATGAATCATTTTATCACTCCACAAGTCATAAAAATTCAAGTGTTTTATGTCAATGGGAAGATCTCTTAAATACCTCAAACGGGTCTTTGGTGAAATTTTATTTCATAACCTTTTTGTTTTAGGGGGACTTCGGACTCGTGGATGCAAAGCTAGGGTTATAGAGGGGCTCTAAGGTTGCTCCCTATGGAGTGTAGTAGAGGAGGGAGCTCCACTCCCTCCTACAAGCAAGTGACTGCCGGCAGAGGTAAGTCACCACTGGGTAAAGTCAGAGGTTATGGTAAAGAAGGGGAAAAGAATAATGAAAAGGAGTCAGATAAGGCCAGACCCAAGGAAAACAGTAGCGCAAAGGACAAAGAGGAAGAATAAAAAAGCCAGGGAACAATGAACAAATATCAAAAGGGACTGTGCAGACCCAAAACGGAGATTACTCATAGAGTAGTGTTGAATGATCCGGCTCTGCAGGAGCACAGGGAACATATGGGGACTTATGCCATAATCTGCAAATTCATGGGAATTTGGCCCTCTGAAAAGGCATTACAGACATGGACCAAATACCATTGGTAACCCAAAGGTAGTGTTGAACTCCATCTAGGGTCAAAGGGTTGTTTTGCCGTGGTATTTACTAACATTGAAGATAAAGACATAATATTCGAAGGAGGGCCCTACTTTTTTGCAGCAGCAGGCCTCTATATGAGGTCGTGGAAGATGAGCTTCGTTCCAGAAAGGGAGACATTCACCTCGGTACCTATTTGGGTAAGGCTCTATTTCATACCTCTCGATTATTGGCAACATGGGTCACTTGCTGCCATTGGCAATAAACCAGGTCATTTTGTGAAAGCTTTGGAAGCCACAAGATGGGGTAAATATACTTCCTATGCTAGGATTTAAGTAGAAATGGATCTATTAGGTGCTCTCCCGGATGAATTGCTCCTGGAAGTTTTTGATGAGGAATGGGTCCAAACGGTGGATTATGAGCATATCCTGTTTAGATGTCGTAGATGCCACGAACATGGTCACCTGGTTAGAGACTGTCCTCTTAGTAAAGTAGACAATAAAGGAAAACCTAATACTGTGAAGGATACTGAAAAATTTCAGAAAGTGGTAAGTTAAGGAATAGGAGGCAGAAAGGGATCAAGGAAACAACATAGCGAGGGGCAAAAGATCGACCTGAACAGGTTTCAAGTACTAGAAGAAATTGAAGAAATGACAAGTGTAAATCAAACAATGGAGGAAGGACCTAAGGAAAAAGAGAAGGAGGAGAACTACAACATAACACAAGATATTTGTAATAGGAAAGAAACTATGAATAGTGAGACTGAAGTAGAAATGGATATGGAAATGACCCAAAGTGAAACAGATCTTGAAGACCATGAACTGCAAGAAATTCTAGAAAAGAAACACCTAGATATGGAAGGGTTCTTGATGCAGGGAACCATGGGAGGGATAGATTCACTACCCCAAGAGGACTTCAACAGAATATAGCAGTTGTTTTTATGGAAGACTCAGGAAAGAGGGTTAGAAATAGGAATAACCACTGACAAGCTGGAAAACAAAGGAGTGAAAACAATGAAACCAACCCCAGGACTAGCTCCTAGAAATGTTGGTAAGAAGAGAGGCCAGAAAAAGCAGAAGGAACTTTTGATGGAGTGTGGAAAGCTAATGATAGATTTGGGTAAGATGAAATACCTAACTAGTTACTCCTTTACAAGTCTTTAAATATGAAATTTACATCTTGGAATATCAGAGGTCTAGGAAGTAAAAGAAAACAAAGATTTCTTAGTTATAGAATGAAACAAGATATGTCAGACATGATTTTCATCCAGGAAATGAAATGTTCCATTCAGAAAATAAGACTCATACACGGCAAATGGCTCATTAGGTATGAGTTTCTAGAGGTTAAAGATGAGAACACAACGGGGGGTATTCTTACTCTTTGGAATCCCCAAAGGATCAACATTATGGATGCAGAGGCATCAAGAAATTATCTATCAGTGGTCATTCAACCTGTTGGGGTTTCAGGAACATTTCTAGTAACAAATGTTTACGGTCCTAAAAAATTAGAGGATAAACTCAAATTGTTATAAGCCCTTAGTGAAATTAGGAGCAGACAGACTGGAATGCCTTGGATCATGGGAGGAGATTTTAACATGATCAAATCTCTCTTAGAAAAAAAAGGAGGTACCAGAGTGCTAAACAAAGACTCCTTAGCGTTCCAATAATTTACAAATAATATGAATTTGGTTGAGTCAGATTCAAGCAATGACCTTTTTACATGGAACAACAAAAGAGAAGGTGAGCCATTGGTAGCGTCTAAGTTAGACAGGTTCATGATATCAGAGGAACTAATGTTTCTAAATAGTGAAATAATAGCCAGAGTGCTTCCTTTTGAAGGTTCAGATCACTGGCCGATTCAGTGGGAAATCAAGGGTATAGATTCTCCCAGGAATAGACCCTTCAGATTCAAAAAATCTGGCTCTCCCACCCATATTTCATTAGTAACATTGAAAAATGGTGGGTTGAAGACTTACAAATCCAAGGATCGAAGATGTACCTTCTTCATAAAAGACTAAATCAAATTATGTTCAAACTAAAGGAATGGAACTGGAAAGATTTTGGTAACATTTTTGAGGAAAAACAATCAGTGGAAATCAAAATTCTAGAACTCAACAAGGCTTTGATAAACGATGGATTTGACAAAGCCAAAAGTGAGCAGGCTGATAAATACCATCTAGTTTGGGAAAATTTATGCAAACAAGAGGAAATATTTTGGAGACAAAATCCAGAATTCAATGGCTCAAAGAAGGGGAACGGAACACTAGATTTTTTCACAGATCCACAATGGCTAACAGAGCTCACAACAGAATCTCCATGATTAAATATGAGGGAGGGGAAATTTAGACCACTCATAAAGATATTGAAGCTGTGCTTGTCCAACGAGACTCCCTCCGCTCTAAATATTTGGGAATACTTCTTACTGCCAGACCCATGCAAAAGAGTATTTGGGAATCAGTTCTTAATAAGATGCAGGATAGAGTAAAAAATTGGACCTTCCGAGCCTTGAACGTAGCCGACAAGTTAGTTTTGACAAAGGCTGTTCTATAATCCATCCCAGTTTTCACGTTATCAGCTCTCCCAGCTCCAAAAGGTGTCTTAGAGTAAATCAGAGACATACAAAGAGACTTCCTGTGGGGAAAGGAAGAAACTAGAATGAAATGGGCCCTGGTTTCCTGGGAAAAAATATGCAAACCCAAAAGTCAAGGGGCCTTGGCTTGGATGATCAAGAGATTCTTTGTAAATTTCTAGGAGCCAAAATCTGGTGGAGATGGGTGCAAGAGCCAAAAGCTCAGTGGGCCAGGATATGGAAAGAGAAATATGCCAGCTCGTGGCACAATAATGATCTCATAAGAATGTCTGGAACTATAAAAGGCTCCTACATATGGAACAGAGCCTGGGAGAATAAAAGCCTAGTTCAAAAGAACAGTGTCTAGGAAATTAGAGCAGGAAATCTTGCTCTTTTTTGGAAGGACAAATGGCAACAGGAACCAACACTGTTAACAGAGAATTTTGTAAGCCTCAAGCAGGATATATATGCCCAAGGGTTAATCAGAGTTAAGGATTTTTGGGATCTTTCTCATACATCTGAAAAGTGGAGATGCTAGAGAAACATTGAATGCGGAGAGGATAGCCCCCTACAAATCAAAGTAGAGGCTCTTGGGGACTTGCTCAAGCAAAGGGTGATATTAATAACAGATGGGCAGGATTAATTGAGATGGGGTAATAACAAGCGAGGAGCCTTTAATCTCAAGGAAGCTAAAGGTTTTCTACTTGGGCTGAATTATAGTGTTCCAGACAAGACTTGGATGCATCTCTGGAGGCAGCAAGGTTGGATGAAGATCAAGCTTTTTATGTGGTTGGTTCATCACAAGAAAATATTGACTTGGGACAATATTAGGAGAAGGGGAATTATGGGGCCTTCTAGATGCCAGCCCCGTGAGGAGCAAGAGGAGACAATGGAACATATTCTCAATAGCTACTCTTATGCTACCTGGCTGTGGGATTCATTCTCTTCAAATTTTCCAGCAGTCAAATAGGGATAGAGGAAGAATCACAAATACCCTAAACCACTAGAGAAAAAACTTCAAGGAGAATGAATTCCTAATTTTGGCCTAGGCCTTCACTCCCTACTTTATTATCTAGAATGTTTGGAAAGAAATAAATAAAAGAATTTTCAAGAATGGTAAGTCTTCAACACAACATCTTCTTGATATTATCTTGAAATAGATCAAAGAGACAGTCAGTTCTACTATTAATAATATCCCCACAAATCCACCCTCAGATGAAGAAAAGACAATTCTTAGGCAACTCGGGTTGCAAGGGATAACTCCTCAAGGTAGAAATAGAAAGGATAAAACCATGGTTACAGAGAAGTACTATTGGCAACCGCCACCAAAAGGTTTTCTGAAATACAACATTGATGGTGCCTCCAAAGGAAATTTGGGAACTGCTAGTTATGGAGGAGCTTTAAGGGATGACGAAAGAAATATTATATTTATCTCCCACTATCATTTAGGTAGAGCTACTAATAACATGGTGGAAGTGATGGCTCTGGAGTAGTATCTAGAGTTTCTAGCATAGAATCATCGCTCAAATATAATTGTGGAAGTAGACTCTGAGATAACCATCAATGCAGTGAAAAGAATCAGTGGTGGTTCCAGGTTGGAAAGAGTCTTGAATCATTGGAAACTTATCCAAGTTTATCAAAGAATCCAACTGCATCTATAGGGCCTTCGAACCATAAGTTTCAACCATGTTCGACGTAATGCCAATAAACTAGCCGACTTACTGGCCAATCAACGTGTGAGCAGTGCGGAATGTGGAATGGTGAAAAATTCGCAAGAAATTCCTCCAAGTCATCTAAAGGCTATCTGTGAGGATCAAGCTGATGAGGATAGGGAGGTTTTCCGATTTTGAGCTGGGTTGAATACCACGAATTGATGTTGCTGGGTGTTACTAACTCAGCCAAGCAGGATGAGCCAGAAAGGCTGAGATCCAGGTTCAGGCTCATCTTCTCCCAGATCATTTCGACCGGGTTTCCTAGCTTTTGGGTTGGCACTTTGCGGATTTATCTCCCAAATAAAATTGGGATCAGCTTTAGGTTTCACGGTATGAGTTGGCAGAATGGAAAATTAATGGGGTATAGTAGTAGGCATCCTCTTCCCGCTTCCAGGTTAGTTTTCTTGGCAATAGGTGAGTTTCCGGTGATTGTGCGTCTACAAAGTGGTAAGTGGTTTTGTAATTTTGAGAGAGGTCCCATAGGGCGCACGACACGTGGCATGGTGGCAGTTGCGGAAATCGCCATTCATCGCGCGATAAAGTGTGGATGGGTTTGGAGTAGCAATATTGCTCCTGGCCGTAGGATTTGGCAACCAGGCTGGATGGTTGGGATGGTCCACGTGGTTTAGTGGGTCTCGTTGGGCCATCTCTCCATTTTTAGAAGGCGCATCTTGTCCTTTCCTTCCTTTATGTTCATTGGGGGGTTGGGTATGATTGTTGCCGCTAGTAGGCTCTAGGAAGTGGTTTGATTGGAATGTCGTTGTCCTTCTGGGTTTTTCCTTCAGTTTTGTGCTTTCTTGAGGTAGTGGGAGGGTCCTTGTCCTTGGTAGGAGTACCTGTTCTCCTGTGATCTATTTTGATAGGTTTATGTACACTTTGTAAATTATCCTTTGAATTAATGAATAGAAGGTTCGGCTCTTGCTTTAGCAAAAAAAGGAAATTTGATTTCATAACCTATAACGGAAGTTATCAGAAAAGTTGTAGCAAGAGATGTAATTGTAGAAAAATAATGGGAAAAAATCCTTTACACCATCTCATTGGATAGGAGAATCTACCAAACAAGCCACCATACATTTACCAAGAATACTAACAAGCATCACAGTTATGGGTCACCCACAAACCTAAGGATATGGGTAAACTTCATAAAACCCTTATCATCAAAGTGTATTTTCTAGGTTGCATGATGTTAGTATCACAGCTGGTCACAAGCATTAAAAAGTATCTCTATACTCTGATATTCACTTTTCATGGTTATAGGCCATCCACAAACCCATGCTTCATCGAAGTCCATTTGTTAGGCTACGCACTATCAGAATCACATTTGGTGACAAACATGATAAGGTATCTCTATCCTCAAAGCTGCATTCATCACAGTGATGGGTTAAACACAAAACCCTTCTCTTTAGTGGCTCTTCACATTCAGCAAAGGCTTCTCAGGAGGGAACTTCATGCAATGGGGACCATTGCTTCTTAAGGAGGGAGGAATGATTTGAATGGAAAGTGGCATCCACCCATGGTATTCATCCACCCATGGTATTTATCCCCCCGTGGAGTTTATCCAAGGTATTGTAAGTGAACTTCACCCATGGTATTCATTCACACATGGTATTTACCCACCCATGGAATTTACTCGTGGTGTTGTAACTAAAATAGGCTCTAAGTAACAATGTCACATTTTGTAAATGGACAAATTGTCCACCACAATGTAGTTTTTACGTTATTATCTCTTTTAATAAAAGGTTTCTTCGTGGCTTTGTTTACTAGGCATTCTCATCCTTTTATGGCATTTCAATTTTTCATATATTGGAGGCCTCCCCCAAGAAGCATATCACTTTAACATTTCTTAAATCATATATTCAATCTTACTATTTTTTCATAGAAGCACTTATGAATCTTAATTATATAGCACTCTTTATTTAGTTTTAAAAGATTTCATAAATAAAGTTGAGTACAAGATTTGAAATGGAATAATCTTTTTATTATGGTAAACAAAGAAAAACAATAGTTCATTATTTTACACATAAAATAAGAGGTAAACTAAATATAAATAATGTAATTAACTTATCAAAAAAATATAAAACAACAATAATGTAAAAATAATAATAATATTTTA
>APFE030846351.1:2155-30650 GCA_000404065.3 Pinus taeda
TTGTGGTCTTCTTGGACTTCTTTCCCATCCCACTTTCTTCTGTCTCTATGGAAGAATCCTGCACAGAGCGAAAGATAGGCGTAACACAGGCAACAATAACATGAATTGAACATAATGAAGTGTATATATCTGGATGCATTCATAGCGATCAATTGACTTAAGGTGGCCTTTGGATCAAATCCGTGGATAGATCGCAAGCCAGCTGTTCTCATTAAATGGTCGTTATGGCCTGTCAATCTCATTAATTCCAGTCGCTTCGATTAATGGCCGAATGATTCATTTGAAGCATGCCTTGGGCGATTTGGCGGTTTGAACGCAGATGAGCAACTTTTCAAAGGATATTCCCTTAATTACGAATAAATAATATTAAACTGCCATTTATGACTTTTTCTTTGAAAACTGCGCTTTTTCCCTTTTCACAATCGGGCATCGGGGAAATGCTAAGTTATTACATTGGTTTTGTTTGGAATCCGCGATCGCCGATAGCGATATTGCATCACGTCGGGAACGGCTAGGAGGGTCGTTTAGAATGAGGGCATGGTGAGTCGCCGATCACCGATAGCGATATCGCATCGCATTAGAAGAGGGGGAGCTTGTTTGTACTTTATGTGTTATCGCCGATCGCCGATTGACGATTTCGCATCGCATCGAAGCAAGGGTTGTTACTTATGTTACTTTATGCTTTTGCCGATATCCGATAGTGATTTCGCGTTGGTGAAAACCAAGTTGTCCTTTAAGTTGTGCTTTCTTTGTCATTGCGATATGTGATCTTGCGATCGCTTTATCGCAATGATAAAGATAAATCATTTTATGTTGGTTTTTTTTATCAGCCCTTTAATAAAGTTTCCTTTTATTCGAGCCTTTTTTGAAATAGAAATCTAAATTGATACCAATTTGAAACAAAAATTAGAAGGGACCCATTTCACATTATATTTTTAGAATAGTAATGATATGAAATGGGGGGTTGTTGTATGGCACAACAAAACCATAGAAGGTTGGTTTGTGAGCTTTAAATGGCATGTCTTCTCTAAATTAACTAAGTTGGAAAAGAAGAATGAGGGTCATGCTTCTTGGGTCAATGGGGAAGGAAAAGAGGACAAGAATTTATGAGGTTGGGGGCTTCATGAGTAAGAAGAAAAGATAGGAGAAGTCAACCATGGAAGGACGTTGAATGAGGGAGAACCACTATGGACGAGAGTAATATTGAAAAACCTGTGTGTTAACAAGGATGGGAGTCTCTGTGTTCGAGGGGGAGAAGAGAAGAAGAGTACTTGAAATGTTGACAAAGGAGTCTTGCAGAAAAAGGAGGAATGACCATGATATCAACCTCGGTTGGAAAGATTGGTAGGAAGAAGATCATTGTCACATCTCCATTTAACCATGATAAGTTAAAAAAATAAGTAATGATTTCTAGAAATATATATATTTTTTAAAGAAAATCACAAAAGAATCGATTTTCCTTTCCACCCTTCAATTTTTCAATAATGTAATTTCCTTCAAGTTATTCCTTTTTGTTTTCAATACATTTAAATGTTTTTAGTACTAATAGTGTTCAATCCATTCCCCTATCAACAATTTGCAGTTCTCTTCATCGTTTTACTCATTTACTATAATATATGTAAAGGTCCCTTACATGGTCCTTTAGCATAAGTGATGATCACTATATGTTCACTAAACATGTGGTTGTTTTTTCCCTTACCACTTGGTGGATATAATTTTCATGGTATTCCATAGCATTACAAACATATACATGTTTATGTTACTTATTAAAATACATATGATTTCACACAATAAGCATTGGATACATGTTATAACTACTATATAGATTTAATATATTTTTACCTTGTTGCAGGGCATGTATTATGAGACACATATATATGTATTTGAGATTTTGCTCACATTCCACATTAGGTATTTTATAATTGTTTTGATTGCAATGGTGCCATACCTGGCTAGCCAGGTTTTATTAATGTTATATTCTTTATAATAAAAAAACTCACATGATTATGGATCTTTTGATCCAGTTGTTTGGAAATTTTGGTTCATTAAATATTGGTCGTACTATCCATGTGGAGTTGGTCTCATTGGCACCCTCTATGCGGTAGATCTCTTCCCAGATTGGATGATGTAGATTACTCGACAAGGGTTTAGGGTAACCACCTAACCCATCCCTATCGAAGTCGCCACATTTACACTTATTCAAAGAAAATCCTTTGTGTGTGAACTAGAGAAAGAGCATATACATGCTTGAGAACTCCATTGCAATGTGGATGGTGAAGCTAATCATGACCTCTTTGCATCAGAGTTTGAGACATTTAAGTTTGAAATGACAAAGAGAGCTTTTCATATGAGGCAATGGTTTGTGGAGATGAGAGTGCATCTCTCATTAATTCAATAGTAACTGATGAATTTGGTGAAGTTAAAATTGTTAATGAGAACATGCATGCTTGGATATCCCACCATAGAGTGGATGAAAATTATGTTGATTATAATTGTGGTCTCTTTTTGAAATAGGGATTGATTTAGGAAATATGGAAAGTGCCATATTTGATGAAGAATTAAAGGTTGAAGTTATCACTATAGTAGTAAGTTATGAAGTAGTGGATGAACTAGTAGCAGCTAAGTTTGCCGTATATAAAGCTACCAATGGAGTAACCAGTTGTTAGGTGGATCTAACAATTGAAATTGTTGATGTTAACTTTGATGAAGAACAATTAACTAGTGTTCACTGTTTGCACATGATGCAACCGAAATATATCATTGATATGTTGTTATTTGGTGAGAGAAGCCCACTTGTGCCTAGAAGCCAAGTGGAAGACAACTTGTTTGCAACAAAAAAGGTTGGTAAAAATGTGGAAAATGAAGATTATGATGCAATGGTAGAGGAAGAAAAGGTAGAGGAAAAGAAGAAATAAGAAGTATATAAATATCTCATCGTAGAGCATAATGAAGACGTTTTTAACATTTATTTTGAGTGTGCAGGGAAACATGATAGCAATTGAGTTATAACTATAGCTGAAATAGAGGATGAAGGAAAAAATGCAGGAAAGCACTTGGAAGTTTTTGAAGACGAATAAGAAAGCAATGGAAAATACTTTCAACAGTGGAGTTAAGAAGAGATCAAATTCTACTATCAAAAAATATGGCAGAAATAAAATCAAGAATATGAAGCGCAAGAGGTATAGGAAATTCCACAGTTTGAAGATGAAGAATTGTGGTAGCAATCCATGAGTGAGAAAATATTTGAAGAGGAAGTTGTAGACAACAGAATTAAAAGGTTTAATTTCTTTTTTCAGAACAAATACAAGAGAATTCAAAGAAAAATTGCAACAACAAGTGAAGAAATATGGAGCTTACAGCAAGAAAGCGCAGCTGAGAATGAAGCAATTTCGAGGGTATAGAATTTGGAAGAAACAAAAAAGAAAATCTAAAATTGTAAAATATTTTTGAGACATTGTAAGCCTAGCTAAGACTTAGACTAGCAAGCATGTTTAAGTTATGTTGAGTCATGATTAAGTTAAGATTGAGTCATACAGTTGTAATTAAGGGGGAGTGCTAGAAATAGTAATTACTCCTGCATTTATATCTAGAAAGATCTAATTCCAGTGTGAATTTTCATGGAGTAGTTAACCAGAGAAGAGTCAAGTATTGTTAGAGTTTGCATGATTCTATATTTAGTAAGTTTGGTTTTTATATACCAATGGTTGGGTCTTTGTAATGCATAAGAAGCAAGAGGGGAGACAAGTCACAACTTAGTGGATGTATATGAGAGAATCGAGTTTGTGATTGACAAAGTAATTGAGGAAAAACTCAATTTTTTGTGTGTATTTTGTGCTTTCCTCCTCTTCCTGTCCACTAGCTTATGCAAGGACAATATGTTTTTAAAGTGTCTTATGGCATCCCTAACATCAATTAATATCATTTTTCAAAGTCGACTAAACACTTTAGATATTGTAACTTCAATAATAGTAATTATATTATTGTCTCCTCTCCACCATGTACAAAGAATGAGAAATAAAAAAACCTCTTAATCATGACTAACTTGCCATGTTAATATTTTGACGAATAAGGCATACTACATCCGGATTATTCTCTAACATTTGCATTTGCATCAAAATGTAGGCATCATTGAGCGTTGAATTTATATTGATTGCAAATTCCTAGAATATCCCATAATTGGATGGACAACGTCAAGGTGTTGTTGTCCTTTGGATTATAGGATATTCCCAAAATATGCAATCGAGATAAGGATGCCCACTCAAAGGCGGCTTATTGCAAATGCTTGTTCTACTAAATATTGATAAGTATTTCACCCATGTCTCTCAATATTGTTGCAATTCAATTAAAGCATTGCTATTATTGCACAAAGAGGTGCAAAGACACCCCGATAGTGTTTTGGGGTTTGAGGATTTCGAATTCAATGATTGTATCCAAAAGGCACACCTTCGACAAGATATATTGGAAATGACACTAGAAGAATTATTTATTTGGGATACAAGGAAGTCCTATAACTTATTAAGTTTGGGTTGGAGATTGAAGAACATATTCATGAGGGAAAAAGAGATTCAAGAGATGGGCCAAACAAAGGCCTAGATAGTTCAGTCACTTTCGGTTTAATTTTTTTCAATTCCATGAGAGAGAAGTAAAGGCCTTGGAGATAGACTGCGAAGACAATTTTTTGTGTTGTAAAGATTTTGAATGAGTTTCTATAATGTGAGTTAGTATAGCGATTGAATCTAGTGTTGGGTATTGTTCCTATAAATTTTATTGTATTCACAATTCTTCTCAAATTAAAACAAAGAAAAAAAATCTCCTATTTTTTGTATAGATGCATTATTTACACTTTTATTCTCATAAATTTTGAAGAAGGATTTTGCTATGTAGCTATATAGAGTTTAGTGGCTAATATTTGTGGCATGTTGATTCTAGTTTCTTGACCAATTATCGAGAAAAAAACTAATGCAAACTACACTAAGATGAAAAATTGAAATTGGAGATCTCTATTCAGAAAAATGCGTAAATTACTTTTAAATTTCATCCCAAGCATTAAAACAACTTCTCGACTTTATATGTCCAAGCAATCATCGAACAAGTAGAAGAAAATTGCATGTATACTAGATGGAAACCGAATTGGAATGTTAGAGGAGAACAACTTAAGAATATTACATAATTTTTTACACAAAGAGCACACACAAATTTCATGGCAATCTTAAAAGTCGTAGCTTATAGTGACTTTGATGGGTCACATGTGAAGCATGCAGATCTATAGATAATGGATATTAATTGTGGATATTATAGTAAGCATAGATAACTTTTGATTACTTTACACATATCTTCCTACTGTGGTTAGGGAAAATAGCCACATGGATAACAACAATCGTATAATGGTTTCATAGCTGAAATCTGTGGCCAATCAAATTATATTCGATGGATTTTTCATGTATGAAATGGTGATATATTACAGGAAGAAACAAGGGCAGTTACGTGAACCTCATTGTTAGTTCCAGTTTGAACTTTGGCATGCTGCTTCAAAGTGTCATGATTGAGACCAGAACCCACTGAGAAAAGTATTTTATACTTTTTAATAAATATAATGAGTTGAGAAAATGAATTGTAGTACGTAACTCCAAAAAATATTCAAGAGGTCCATAGGATACAGTGGGCAGTATCCTATAAAACTAAATAGTTAGATCAATTCATATTTTATTCTCAACACTTTACAACATTACAAGCTACTCCATTTTGTAAATAAGGTAAATCAGACCCTCACTTCCATTCGTGCAATTGGGTATCGTAAATGAGAACCAATGCTTCTTTCAATCCCTGTGCATTCCTCCTAGTCCTCAAAAGAGCATGAATAGAATCTCTAAGTTGAATAATATAAAGTTTAAACCAAACTTCCCAAGGTAACACAACTAAATTTTGATACGTTGTCCATTCTTAGAGAAGATGGAATGAGAGATTACTTAATCCTAGTCCAAGAATCAATATTTGCAACATATTTCCAAAATGATAGCTTGATTGCATGACTCAACAACATATAGATACATGATCCAACCACTGCACAAGCAATCACACAACTCCCCATAGGAAACGGCTTGGTCTTCAGCCAACTATTTGTCATTGGGTCAAAAATATATATAGAACTGACATAAGAATAACAATGTACAGAGAATCCAATCATATTGCCAAACCTAAGCTCAACATTAACATAGAATATGTCATTCACAACAACACCCAAATAACCATGCCTCTATATATTCCTCTGCATCCACAATGGTTGCTCTTGTTAAGTTATTTATATATGGGATCAAATTTTCTGTTGCATCAAAGTGCACAACAAGATTTCTATTTATTTTAAATGAAAATCCTGATACTTTGATTACTAGAAGCGATGTATAAGCAATCATTTCTTGCGACGAAAGAATAAGACTAGTTGGTTCACCAATATGGAGCTTCATAACTTTGACAACGATATAAAGATAAATTTTATAAGCCACTGCAAAGAATCATAGAGTTCAATCAAGGAAACCAGATATGCACTCCCTGAAATGAAATAAATTCGAGCAAGACAATCAATCTGGGTAAAAGTTATAAACATGAAGAGAACTGTTGGCAGGTCTTTAATTAAAGAGATGATATATGGCCAAGGGTAGGAATTGTTTGATCCAGCGGTATCCTCTCATGCACACATTATGACACAGTCTAGTGCCATCTTCATATTATAATTAGTCCTTCTCGAGTCATTACGCAATGTAGGCCACAAAGTCTGGTTTGGAAAATGATCAGAAGTTAATAGTGTTTTTTGTGTGAGGTGAACTGCTTCTTGAAATTTCCTTGGTACAATGTACAGGGCTGTCATGAAATGAAAGTTGATAGTCATTGTCACGTGAAGTCATGAGTGTTAAACAAAGAAGTTTTCCCTATCAATTGAATTTTCTTCCAGTGGGAAATAAGTGGGAGTTTCCCTATATTACTCCAAAGTGGAATTCATAGCAGATAGTTTCTTTATGCATAATCTTTATAAGAGGTGAAATGAATATTTTTTCCTTTTCCACTGAGTTGTGGTCCAATGGTAAACAAGTAGGAGTTTCATCTTTCCCATACTGGCCCTGGTTTGATTCCCAAGAAATGGTGCTCATGCATATTCTGGAGGCCCAAGGTCGATTCCCAACAAATGGCATTCATGCATATTCCTTAGGACATGACATGCATCTTCCCTAGGACATGAAATTGGCCCAAGTTCAGTTCCCAGCGAATGGTGCTCACGCATCTTCACAAGGACATTGCATGGTGTCCCAAGAGTGTAGTTTTATTAACTTCAATGTCAATATGACCTAATCCCAGTAAATACAAATAGGTCCAATAGTGATTTTTTTTTGTCATTTTTCCTATCTTCATTTTCCATGTCCATATCCAGCACCTAGTTTTATGTTCTCAATTTTTTACTTGTGGCATTCATGCTTAGACTTACAAGAATATGGAATTGTGTCACAAATTTTATTAGTGTACATTTCTTTGTAATTTTGATATAACTACAATTTTTATGTACTTGAACTTCACAAGAAAAATTTTGATCTTAACTTTCAAACCAAATGCATTATTATGTACATCGAAGAAAATCCCGTGGAAAATTAAGATTGGAAGGACAAACTTAAGGTAATTCGAAAACATATATACTAGTTGAATCGAAAGAAGATTTTTTCTTGCTGAATTTGTTTTCCATTTAAGTATTCTACTCTGATCTATATTACACCTAGAAGCACCAATCCATTCACTTTCTAAAATTCTATTAAGATTTCTCTAGCTTTTTTAGTCCCTTTGTAATCATTTTTTTCAAGTGAATAGAAAGAAGAATTTGAGAAACCATCAATGAGGCATATAATTACAGGAATGAATAAACAACTTTAAAATATTAAAATAAAAACATTTTGAATGCAAGAAATTGGAACACCTTAATTTGGAAGGCACTGCAGAGACTTGCTAAGTATTTTTCCAAAAGAAATAACAAGAAGTCTGCCAAACCAAGAACTGAGTAGCTTGTGATGTCAACACCAGGAAAATAGGTTAAGATGCTTTGATTAAATACAATGGGTAATGAAAATTTATATAAGTCGTATAGTAAAATGAATTTTGAGATACAAGCATTTATCTAGAAGAAGATCATTTATTTTTTCTACCGTGACATCTCCATTTCAAAAAGAATCCTTGAGGAAGACACTGATGATGTGAAATGGTTCACAAATATGTCCAACATCACAAGGAGAAACAAATGAGTGTTGTAAGACTCGAAAATCATGGAGTTATTGGTGAGCCTTGGTATTTCACCAAGAGTGCTACAACTCCGAAGGGCTCCTCAATTCTATTTATCAACCTGGGGTTCATACAAACTTCGAGGTGACAATGCTATATGCACAGTAGATGGGATTCTACTCATGTTACCCTAAACTAGGGAACTTGATCAATAGTGCTCCAAGATCATTCCTCCTACTAAATTAGAATAGAAACTAACTAAGGAAGGTCCAATTAGAAGCTACCCCTAAAGATAAAAAGGAAAGTTCTTTTGAAGTTCAACTTGTAAATGCTATTGAATCAATAGATAAGAGCTGCACTACTTGCAGAAAGGGACATACATTATATTGCAATCAACAACCTAGATATGAGATCTACTTGAAGACAAGAAGCTAACTTACCAAATAAAAACTCAAGATTCTATGTATCATCTATCTAGCTCAAATTTTCATATAAACCAATGCTATATTTGTGCCAAATCTATAACAAGGAAATTAATAATATTCTATTTTGCAATGAAGTAAAATGAGGGTTTGGAGTGGCCTAGGAGCTACCCTTGATCATGGAGCCATAGCTGGGGATCAACCTACTTCTAGGCTAAGTCAAATTGTAGCAAAGGTCAAAATTGGTGAGGAAACAAGATGCTACAGGAGGCTCCTATAAGTGCCATGTATAGCTACAAGAAGGCTTGTAATGCAACAAGAAGGCTTCTGAGAAGTTTTAGGAGGTGTAAATGATGGGTTAAAGGTATGGAAAGGTGGAAAAATGTTTAGGTAAATCTATGAAGTGTGGCCACAACCCCTAGACAATTTGACAACCTTTTGAAGGCCTGTTTTTCACTAAGAGAGCTACTCACATAGGTCTAAGAAAATGATCTCAAGAACATAAATTTGAGGAAATAATTTGGGATTCATAAAAGAGGTTGAGGAAGTACAAGGTGGAGGTGGTGAAGGTTCCCTTGCATGCAAGTCAAAGCAACCCTGCAATCATAACACGCATATACCGTTTTATTATTGACAAAATGAAACAACTAGTAGTGGAAAAGGTGAGTTGAATTTGAATGCCATCTAATCTATGCCAAAATCTCTGATCTATTCAAGAAATGAACTCCTAAGCTATAATAATCACATGAAAAACAAGACTACTAACATAAATCTTCTTCCAAGAAATCATAAACATAGTATTTTTGGACTATGGTAGATCCTTCTATTCATGTTCCTATAGGAGAGATGAGGTAGAGGTTGTAATCATAGGATTTTGATGGCTTATTTTCTAACGGAATGCAAGAAACTAATAATCACTCTGAACCAAAATAAGATACAAATATACAAGAGAAAGCTAATCCACTAGGGTTGTGCCCAAACCCAAGAGCCTCAACACTTTGGAACTAACTCATTGATGAACCAATAAGCAACTTCTGATTATCATTGCATCAATGTCTAATACATCATATAATAATAAAAAATAACAGTGCCAAGTACTTTAGCTCAATAGCTACCTAGCTGAAAAGAAAACTCGAACCCTATTGAGATATTTTACATGTTTATTTATACAAGAGGGTAGCTACTAGCATCTCCCTAGAAAATAGGAATGTTTGTCTCCCATAACTCGAGATTGGTGGATCTTAATATTCATTATCTTCACTTGCTTGGCTTCCAATGACCTTGTCTTGCTTGGATTCCAATGAACTTGAGCCGATGAGAGAGAGCATGGTGATCTTGGGTTAACTGAAGAAGTTAAGGAGTTGGACAACCTCCTAGACTATCTCCTTGTTGTCTACTCTGAGCCCCTACATGTAAATTATCTCAAAAATGCTCCATTTCCTGTAATTAAACCATATTAGGACACATGACATAGCAAAACATATTTTACCCCTCTCACTAAGCATAATATAACCAAAATTGTAAATAAATGTGAGAAAGAGATAATTCTAAAGTTGGGGGTTGGCATTATGACCCTGATAATCATCTATTGATGAGCCTTGCGATCATCCCCATATTGAAATTGTTACTCATCCTCTGAGAAATTCAATCATATATATGCATTTCTTTCTTGGCCCTAGTGGCCTCCCTAACATCTTAGGGTTTCTCAGATGGTTTTCCTTCTTAGGGATAGAAACATGCATTCCTTTCTATCTCTGTCCACTCATTATGCTCTTTCGCTTCATTTCTCCCTTCCTGTAGGCCTAACAACAAAAGTGGGCTGAGCTTGAGTCCTATCCACTTAAATTTTAATCTCTACACGATCCTTTTGTACAGGGGTGTCCTCTCCAAGGAATGCTTCAGCCTTTCAAGAGAGTTATATTCTCTGATATGGAGGCTATAGGGTAAGGCATGCCATCTCCTCTGGAAAGCTTGTAGGCTTTTTGTTACCAAGAAACTGAATATGTCTTCAAAATGTAATATGTCTTGTTCGTGGTTGGAAAGGTATTTAGGTGATAAAACAACATCATTGGAGATGATGCTATCATTGCTAATGAAAACCATGGGGATCACTAGCTCTGGCCTGATATATAATGGTTCCTTTTCCTCCATGCTAGCTTGGTTACAAAATTCAATGAAATGTTTGTAATCCCGAAATGGCATAGATCCATGTTGTGTTATGGTTTTGATATGGAATTGTAGCCATTGTTCTTTGAGAAAGAGTGCATAATACTTGGATGGTTGTCTGCACTATAATTCCTCCATGGAGAGGCTTTCCATGGTGGAAATTTGGATTTATTTCTCCTGCAACTTCTCTCTGAACCACATGCCATCATTTTCTTCCATGAGGCCCACATCCTCTACCTTCTTAGACTTAGCAATTAGTATCCACTTGTGGGTTCCTCCTCTTTCTGCTTCTAACTCATAGAAAAGTGGGACTGCAAATTTTTGGGGATTAAGTCTCCCTTCTCCAATGAATTTATAATAGGAGCTTAGGATTGGTTGTGGATTAGGCTCCTGGAGCTCTGGGAGGTCCTTCTAAAATGTTTTTGGTGAGGACGCTACCTCCAGTAGATTTTGTGTAACATTATGACCCTCTTGTTGCTCTCTCTGCCCCTCTTGTAGCTCATTCTACCCATCCTGTAGCATACTTTGTTTTTCCTGTAGCATACTTTGCCCCTCTTGTAGCTTCCCTTTTTCTTGTTTTTGGAGGGTGGTTGGTGTGTTGGGTTATTTGAAGGAGGTTGATTTGGTGGTGGGCCTCCTTACAGATGCTATAGAAGACTTTTTTTGTGGGTTTTGAGACGTGATCTCTTCATTTTTTCTTTAAGTGGGTCCCACCTCATATTTATTGCTTGGGGACTCCTTAGTTGTGATGGGGACCTTTGTGAGGGTTTGTGGCCTCCCTTGTTTGATCCTGGTGCTTTTCCTGGTCTTAAAATATAAGAGGGATTGCCTTTGTCTCTTTCTTTTAGGTTTGACTCGGGTGCTTAAGGTAGCTAAAGTTGCAACTACCTTATGTTTAGTGGGTACTAGAGAAAAAATTATTTGTTTTGGGGTATCTCTATTTCTTTGGGTTCAATATTCTTCTCAGGACTTGACTTTTCCTATTTATCCCCCTCTTTTTTTAAATCATGTTCTCCTCCTACCTCTATCTCTAATTCTTCCACTATCCTTTTTGCTTTTGTTTCTCTTTCTTCTCCTTCTGATCCTACAGCTTCTTACTTTTCTGTCATTTCCCCTTCTTCTTCCTCTGTTTTTCACTCTTTTCCCCCAACACTAGAGGCTGGGGTCTCACCTGGTGTGAGGGTCTGTGTTTCAATTAAGGTTTCTCTATCCATGTCTATGAATTTAGACCAAAGGACATGGATTCTCATTTTTCTCAAGGAATCCACCACTATCAGTTTAATGAGGCCATGGTGGCCTAGGTGTTGGTGTTTTCCCTCTCTCACTTTTTGACTCATGTCCCTAATGAACTATAAGAGGAAGCATGGCATACTAAGTCTTTGAGAAAGAGGTAATTCTACCTGGAACCTGAGTTCAAGAAGTAGTCTAAACTGGTAGGCATATACCACACTCATTCTTCCCTCACAAGAGATGTATTTTAGAATATGGTAGGTTGCCTCATCCTATGGATAAGTTAGGTTTCCATCCTAACTCCATTCTTTTCCTCAACAAGATTTTCATTGGTAGTGAAGAAATTACTTTTAGTAGTGACACTGGTTTTTTTGTATTCTCTACTCCATTTGATCCCTAGAGGTAGGGTTTTCACTTTGCTAATTATCTTAGGGATGAGTGAGATAGCTACCTCCCTCACCACAGTGGTGGAACTTTCCTCTGTTTATGAGTTTAGAGCCATGGAAAATTTAAATGCAAGATCATCATCATACCATTTCAACAACTCGAAGAATCCTAGCCACTGGTGTCTTCTAAAAATTTCTGCCATAGGAGGGTTAAGGTGGATTCTCTTGGTGTCTAAGGGCTCCCTTATGTTAAATCATCCTCCCATATTTTCTCTATGTTTTTAGCTAAGTGAGGGAGAGATACCGATTTAATAACTTCAGTGTGATTCAGTGGCAGCAGTGAGTTAAAATTCCTTGTTGATGACAATTTCGTACATCCCCATTATTCTACTTCCCGAAAAGGATTTTAAATTTCACAATTAGACTGTTACTACCTATAGAATTTCAAGTGAAATTTGCATGCAATCTTATGGATGGGTGAATGAGGTGGTGGAACTTAGTTTTTATCAAGTGTTATGGGATGAAGGTTGTAATTTGGAGACCAATTCGAACCTCTGTGGCTTTCCTCCACCCTCTCAATCTTCCTGTAGTATTGTCTCATCCCTCCTATAGTAGTTGTAGGCTTTCCTGTAGCTCCTTCCTATAGCAATTGTAGAATGGGGTTCAAAACTCCTTGATGGCATCCCAAGCTTTTCTTGTCCCTAACTATTTTTTAAATGAGTGATTATGGAAAAGAACTCGAGTCCTAGTACATAATATGCCATTTTTGGCCTAGGCTTGGAGTGTTGTGGTGACCTTGTAGTCACACGAGGATTCCTCTTTTGGACCATTGTCCCCACTCTAAGTAATTATTTCTGCTCTTCTTGTAATCATCACCCACTAGCTATGATCCCAAATTAGCTAATGTGACATATCCATGTTGCATGAGTGCTTACCATCACTGTTAGTTTACTAGCTGAGGGTGGCCAGGTTAATTGGCCACCTCCAGCTTATTAAAACATCTCCTCTCGACATTTACACATTTTAGTTATTCACACGTAGGGAGGTGATGAGATTTTTTCATACCTATTCCTACCTCAAGATCAAAATAATGCAGGGATTTTCATGTTGGAGCTGGGCCACATCATTGTCATCAAGGGAGTTGACTTGCTGGCTTATTTCATGTGTATTTCTTCATTGCTCCACATGATATTTGACGGTTGTATTTTCTATATGTGCAGGTACCTTGTTGATGTGCAATCTTCTACTGATGGTGGAGAGTCCTTCTGGGAGTGATATGAATACCTCAGAGTGAGCTCATAATTTTCCATCACCCCCCCTACTGATGAGAAAAAAAACATGATTATTACTTTTTGTGATGTGTGCATAGGCTGCTACAAGAGGAGGTTTTCTTCTTGTAGCTGCCCTCTCCTTTTCCTTTGGTGTCTTCAAGCTGCATGTGTGTGATGAGAGAAGTTGTAATAGGTCTTGAGGACAATGCTAGGACCTTGAGGGAGTAGTGTCAACTTGTAGAAATGAAGATGATGGTCTTTGTGTGTTTTTCCAATATTTTAGTAGGGGTAAGACAAAGTGGAGGAATCAAGTGAATTTTTTATGAAATTGGATGGATGAGTGATAGATGGATGATGGACCATGGTGGGGGAACCTTATTCATCATTTTCAAGGTCATAGGGTCCCTGTTGGTCTATTCTTGTCCCTAGCACTCCCTCCTATAAATTTTCAGAACCCTCCTGTAGCACTACAAGATCGTCCTGTAGCAATTAAAGGTCCTTCATGTAGTTGTCTAGAGAGGGGGTGAAACTTAAATTGTTGGCTAATGGGATGGTGGAGAGATGTTATCACATGAGTGTGCATGATGGATATCAAGTGGATGGATGGAGGAGTGAAGGGAATCTTGAGAATTTTGGCCCTCTAGCCATGGAATCTACCACTATCCATAATCCTGCAAAATGACAAAAAAAATTAGAAGACATATTGTAGATCCACTTCTTGTATTCTTTTTTTAGACACACGACCTACATCGAAGGAGGTTTTCAGCTTGTATGCCTGCCCTAGGTGCCTCTAGAGAGTTTTTCACCTAGGGATCTTTGTTATTTTTTTCATCTCTTTTTATTTTTCTCTTGGGTTGCTTCAAAGAGGTTTTCAAGCCAGCAATTGGCCTCAGATGCCTCATAAAGGTTTTCACCTAGGCCTTTTACTTTTTCTTTAATAAAAAATATATAGAAATGTTGTGGACTGGAATCTATGACACTCCCAATCACATTGACTTCTTTGCTGATTGCACTGATGAATTCTTCCATAGACATAAGTTTTATGTATACCTTCATATTGTAGCCATTAACAAGCAAGGGGATCCCTTCCTCATCAATGGTCTTGATTTAAACAACTCCATTGTCATGCCTTTTTTCTATGAGGTATGGGCCTAACCATCTTGTCGTAAGTTTTCCTTTAAAATATTTGAACCTAGAATCATATAATAGTGCCAAATCCCCTTCTTGAAAAAAACTTTTCTTGATGTTCCTATCATGTCAGACCTTCCTTTGCAATTGTATAACTTTAGCGTGTAGGAGGGCATGTATTCTAAACTCATCCAAGCCATTCAATTGGGGCAACCTCTCTTGCTATTCTTTGGTGACATCGAAGTCTAATTGGGCTACCATTCTCAAAGTATTATACTCAAAGTCAATAGAAAGCATAACTTTCTATCCATAAACCAGATGATATGGAGTGAAGCCAATAGTTGTCTTCCAAGGGGTGTTATAGGCCCAAGTGCACTCCACTAATTTGTCTTCCCAATCTCTCCTACTGTTGCTCACAAAATTTGTGAGGATGCTCTACAATGCCCGATTTGTGACCTCTACTTTCCCATTTTCTTGAGGGTGATAGGCAATAGATGTTTTGTGTTTGATATGATGTTTCCTTAGGAGATTCTCAATCAAATGTGATGTGACTTGAGCCCCAGGATTGGTGAATATCTCCCCGGGGTAACCAAATTTGTAGAAACTATTTTCCCTCAAGAAATCAACGACTTTCTCCTTTGTTGTTTCTTTGACAACCTTTATCTCAGCCCACTTTGTCAAGTAACCAATGCACACAATGATGTACTTTTTCTACCTTGATGGTGGATCAATTGGCCCAATGGAATTCATGCCCCACTTGTCAATTGTCTCTAAGGCCACTTAAGTTTGTAGAGGCATTTCATCCCTGGGTGTGGGTTTTCCCATCCTATGGCACTAATCACGTCTACGGGTATACCTTCTTGCATCTTGGTGGAGAGTGGGCCAATAATAGGTATCTTGTAGAGCTTTGAAAGTTTTTCTCTTGACTCCAAAATTACCTCCACGGGGCTCATCATGGTAGGTTGTAAGGATGTCAAAGACTTCCTCTTCCCTGCCACATCTCCTTAAAATCTGATCTAGTCCCAACTAGGAAAGATTTCCCCCAATCCAAGTGAAAGGGGCACTTTTCCTTAGAACTCTACTCTTATCCATAGATGATAGATTTGGAGGAAATCTTGGAGTAGATAGTTAGTTGGCTTTGTAAGAAAACCATGGAGAGAGCACTAAGATAGAAAAAAAGGTGTTCATATGGAGTCCGATCATTGACCATCCCTTCATCACCTGCGGCCAAAGCAATTGACTAGACAAAAAATCTGTAACTACATTTTCATTTCCTGACTTGTTAATGATAGCTAAATCAAACTATTGTAGCAATAGCAACCATGCAATGATTCTAGCATTCATATTAGGTTTTTTCATGAAATATTTAATATTTTCATGATCAAAATGCACAAACGTTAGGTATCGAGTGATGTAGTGTCTAAATTTTTTTAAGGAATGTACAACGGTTAAAGGTTCTTTCTTAGTGACAATGTAAATTCAATTCAACCTTAGACATATTTTTTCTAATTAAATAAATGGCATCGGGTAACATATCATCTATTTTACCCAAGGCTATTGACACAATTTTGTCAGATGCATTGGCATGGATATGGAAAGGAAAAGCCCAATTTGGACCCCTAAGTATGGGTGCAGTGGTCAATTTCTCTTTCAAAATCTGAAGGGCCTCCTGGAAGCTACTTATCCAATATAATTCAGAGTCCTTGGCCAACAATCCAAACAATGGTGAAGCCACTCTACTGAAATCCTTGATAAACTTCCTATAATATCTAGCTAAGCCCAAGAAACTCCTAACATCCCTCTACTTTTGAGTAGGGACCTTTTTATGATGGAAATCTTGTTTGGATCCACTTGTATTCCCTCCTGAGATATTGAATGGCCAAGGGGAGTTCCTGCATTCATTAATAATTCACATTTCTTAGGACTAAGTGAGAGGTTCATTTCAGTGCATTTTCTTAGGACTTTTCCTAGATTGGAGAGAACATCCAAGAGGTCACACCCATAAGGAGTGAAATCATCCATGTATATCTCCATAGAGTCATGGACAAGCTCAACAAATATGCTCAAAACTTCCCTTTGAAAAGTGGCAGGGGCATTGCATAGACTGATAAGGAGGACCCTATAAGAAAAGCTACCCCAACAACATGTGAAAGTAGTCTTTTCCTGGTCCTTAGGGATAATTTGGATCTGATTGTAACCACTGAATCCATCCAAGAAAGAGAAGAACTTCTTCCTTTCAAGGCCATCTAAAACTTGATCAATGAAAGGCAAAGGGAAATGGCATTTCTTGGTGGCTTTGTTCAATTCTCTGTGATCCACATAGATCCTCCATTTCCCATTCTTCTTTGGGACTAAAAATAGAGGGGACACCCACTCACTATATGAGATGGTGTATATGAACACTACATCCAACCAATTTTTCAACTCTTCCTTTACTATGTCCTTGAGGGTTGGGTTCATTCTCCTCTGAGGTTGGCACATAGGATTGCATCCCTCCTTGATGTATATATGATGAGTACAAACCAAGGGATGCAACCCCTTCATTTCTTTATAGTTCCAATCAAATGCATCTAAGTGTTCTCTAATCATCTTGCATAATTTCTCTTCTTGGTTGGTTGAGAGAGAGGGGTTAACGTTAAAGGTTCTAGATGGGCCAAATTATACAACTTTGACATGGGTAGGACTTGGCTCAACTGAGCATAATTCAGTCCAAGGACTATTATCACTCTTTTTTACTATCTCATTAAGAGGCATGGTTTGGGGGGTTGGTTTTGAAGGATTTGGTCAATAAGTTCATGTTCTTTGGGTTGCCTCCCTCCTATAACAACATCTAGGTTACATATTGGGTAGGATGTTGTATGATACACTTCATCTTCCTCCTCCTCTTCTATCCACAAGGGTAACTAATGCTCAATGGACGGATGAGTAAGAGGATACAATACCAATTGTTTGGACAAATTCCCATTCTTAATTTTCATGTTCCCAACACTACAAATAATGTAAGAATTAGCAGTGGCTAACCATGGCCTTCCCAAGATGAGAGGATAGCCATTGAATTTGGTTTTGGGATGGAGAACCAATAATTCAGTAGGATACTCCCAATGGTCAATGGATACCATGACATCCTCAACAACTCCCTCAAGAGCTACTATGGATCTATCTGCAAGTTGCAACACTATAGTGGTTTTTCTCAAGGATCCTTGGAGGTTTAGCTTTAGCATGGCTTCTTTAGTCATCGCATTGATGGCAGCCCCAAGATCAATCAGGGTGTGAGGAACAATGATGCCATCAATGTGTACATCGACTACTAGACTTCTAGGGTCTATATATTTTGGGCAAATCACTCCCCCGAATATCAAATCAGATAATTAACCAATAACGTTGATGGTGGGGGTGTCTCTTTTTCTTATTCTAGGGTGTTTGAAACATTTATCCTTGATCGACTTATTATAGATGGGAACATTCTTAATAGGCTGGATAAGGGGTATTTTAACACACAAATTCTTCAATTCTCCCAGAACTTTAATATCTTATGGGGTGTGTTGGCTTAGGGTGGATCAATCTCTTAGGAAAAGGAAGTGGATATACTTGAGGGATACTATCTTCCTTTTCCTCTTCATGTTCTTCGAATGGAGATGGAGGTTGGTTATATGGAAGCACTTTTCTAGACCTAAGGTTGATTTTTTGGATCTCCATAACATAGGTAGGAGAATATTTCTCTCCATTGTAGACCTGTTGTTCTTGTTTGTTATTCGGGTTCAGATTGGGTTGAGTAGGCATTTGAGGTTGCTTGGGTTCAGCGAGATGAGTGAGTAGTGGTTGAGGTGGAGGTGAAGACAGTAAAGTTGGAGCTTGTTTGAGTTGAGGTCTCCACCCTTGTGATGCTTTGTTCCATTGAGTAGGTTGGGGGGCATATAGCTAAAATGGTTGATCGAAAGGTTGAGGAGGATATTGAGGAGCATAAGGAAAAGAAGGAGGTGTGGAGCATGATGGATATGTGGAAGAGTACTAGGGTGGAAAATTTTTATTCTGGTTGGGATGGTAATAAGAGTAAGATGTACCTTGCATGCCTTGCTAGTATGGTTGAGGTCCTTGAGGCCTCCTTTGATTTATAAAGCTGAGTTTCTCATCCCCACATTCTACCCCCTGGTATACATATTTTAAACTAGCAAAAGAAGGGCATTTATCCATGGCACGGATTTCCTCACAGGCTCAACAGACCTCTATGACACTTAATGGGCATTCATTTATGGGGTGCCTTCTAGTGCATTTAGGGGAGAAAATAGCTAGGGATCTCTCTGCTTCCTCTTGTTTCCTCTTGATCTGCATGGTATTCATTTGCAAAGCAAAGGTATGTAGCATTTCACTTTTAAATTCCTCCAACATGTTCCCAATCTCATTCTTGATGGATGTTGTGGAAGGAGAGGAACTGATCAAGCCTTGACTAGCCCTACCCTTCTTTCTAGCATCCCTAGAGTTATTTTTTAACATTGTTTTGATGTCATCATAGGATAACTGATAGATATATCCCCTAGAAAACATGTTGAGGGTTTCCAACATGTCCTCCATGATCCCTCGAAGAACTAGCTTGAGTGATTCAGGATCAAGGGTGCATTTATCCCTCCTATAAATAAGTTGAAATATCTCCTCATAGTCCTCTAGGGATTCATCAGGTCAAAGAGTAATTCTAAAGATTTATTCCTTGGTTTCTTTGGACCTACAATAGTATTGTACTTGTTATTAAAGGCTTGTTGCATTGGATCCTAGGTAGTGATGATATCCCCAGGCATACCCATAAACTAGTGCAAGGTTGCATCCTTAAGGGTAGATGGGAATAACTTTAACTTCTGGTCATCAGAGGCATGGTCATAGGTCCTATAGATAACAACAAATCCAAACATAAAGGTATCAAGATCCTCAAATATTAAGCCATGTAAGTGTGGAAGGGAATTAAGGCTTATATTCTTCATTCTAGCATCTCCATTAGTCTCTCCGATAGGGAAAACCTCATTGTTCCTGTTTTTATCCATCATTTGGGTAGGTGAAGTGGGTCCTTCTTCTTCCCCAATAGGTTGTTCAAAGACCTTAGCCTTCTCACCTAGAGGGTCTTCTAACTCCCTTGTAGTCAGAGAGGGAAGATGATAGTCACCAAAGAAGAGTGAAGGTTGACTTCCTGAGGGTGTGCGGGTGTTTGGTAAGAATTTTCCTTGAGCATCTCTATTCCTATGAGGAAAGAACTAAAATTTATAGTTTTTCTTTTATGTTTCTTTTTCAAAACTCTATGAAAAACAGAAAACAATGTTGAAGAAGAAATAAAATCTCTTTAGACACCTCCTTGGCAAAGACACCAAAAAGTGCTGAGCCCTAGTATTGTACCAAGAGTGATACAAATCCCAAGGGATCCTCAACTCTATTTATAAATTTTGGGTTCATACAAACTTCGAGGTTATAGTGTTATATGCATAGTATATGGGATTCTACTCATGCCACCTTCAACTAGGGCACTTAATCAATTGTGCTCCAAAACCACTCCTCCTATTGAATTAGAATAAAAACTAACTAATTAAGGTGAAATTTAGAAGCTAACTCTAATGAAAAAAAGAAAGTTCTTTTGAACTTCAACTTGTAAATGTTATTGAATCAATTCATGAAAATATAAGAGCTACACTACTTCCAGAAAGGAAAATACATTATCTTGCAATCAAACACCTAGCTACTAAATTTACTTACAGATAAGAAGCTAACCTACCAAATAAAAACTCAATATTCGATGTATCATCTATCTAGCTCACATTTTCATATAAACCAATGTTCTATTTCTGTCAAATCTGTGATAAGGAAACTAACACTATTCTATTTTGCAGTGAAGGAAAAGGACGGTTTGGAGTGGTCCAGGAGTTTCCCTTGATAACAGAGCCACATTCTAGGGGTTAACCTACTTCTAAGCTAAGTCCAAATTGCAGCAAATTTCAATATTGGTGAGGAAACAGGCTGCTATAGGTGTTCTACAGGAGGCTGCTACAAGTGCCCTGTATTGCTACAGGAGGGCCTGTTATGCTATAGGAATGTTGTTGAGAAGGTTTAGGAGGTGGAAATGATGGCTTCAAGGGATGGAAAGGTGGATGGAGGTTTATGTAGATGGATGAAGGGTGGCCACAACCCCTAGCCAAGCTTAGAGCCTTTTGAAGGCTTGTTTTGCAGTAAGAGAGTTGCTAATGGGGCTCTAGGAAAATGATCTCAAGAACAGAACTTTGAGGACAAAATTTTGGATTCATAAAAGAGGAAGAGGAAGTCCAATATGGAGGTGGTGAAGGTTCCCTTTCCTGTAGGTCCAAACAACCCTACAATCATCACATGCATATACCCTTTTATCATTGACAAAATGAAACAATTAGTAGTGGAAAAACTGAGTTGAATTTGAATGCCATCTAGTCTATACCAAAAACTCTGATATAGTCAATAAATCAACTCCTAATCTATAGTGAGCACATACAAAATAAGATGACTAACATAAATATTCTTCCAAGAAATCATAAACATAGTATTTTTGGACTGTGATTGTAGTTCCTTCTATTCATGCTCCCATGGGAGAGATGAGGTAGAGGTTTCAATAACATGATTTTGATGGGTTATTTTATAATGGAATGCAAGAAACTAATAAGAACTATGAACCAAAAAAACATACAAATATACAAGAGGAACCTAAGCCACTATGGTTGGGCCCAAACCCAAGAGCCTCAGCCATCTGGATCTAACTTAGTATTGAACTAATAAGAAACTTCTCATTATCATTGCATCAATGTCTAATACATCATATAACAGTAAAAAGTAAAAATTCCATGTACTTGAACTCAATATCTACCTAGATAAAAACAAAACTCTAATTCTAATGAGCTCTTTTACATTTTTATTTATACAAGAGGGTACATACTAGAAGTTCCCTAGAAAATAGGAATGTTTTTCTCCCATAACTTGAGATTGGTGGATCTTGATATTCATTAACAATGCTTGCTTGGTTGCCAATGACCTTGCCTTGTTTGGATGCCATTGGCATCAAGCTTATGAGAGAGAGTTTGGTGATCTTGGGCTGATTGAAGGAGTTAAGGAGGTGAACAACCTCCTATAATCTCTCCTTGTTGTCTACTTTGATCCCCTACATGTAAAGTATCTAAAAAATGCTCCATTTCATCCAATTAAACCATATTCGCCCACATGACATAGAAAAACATCTTTTACCCCTCTCACTAAGCATAATATAACAAAAATTGTAAATAAATGTGAGAAAGAGATAGTTCTAAAGCTGGAGGATGACATTACGACCCTTATAATGTACCTATTGATGAGCCTCATTGGTTATATTTGAGGGTTGATATTTTCTAGGTAGATTGAAGGTGACCCTATATTCATCCCATCTATGACAGGGATGACTAAGATCCTTCCAAGATACATACATTCCTTTAGAAGAATATCATATATTTTTCTTCCAAAGCATCCTCATTGCCAAAACAAGCTCCGAGGAAAACAAAACTGATTAGAAATGCTTCACCAATATGTCCAACCTCAAAAGGATAAATAATAAAATTAGTGTTGTAAGTCTCTACAAGAATGGAGTTATGTTTGATCCCGTGAAGAAAAGAAAATGATGTTGATGAGCGCCAGTATTGCAGCAAGGATGTTGTAACTCCTGGGCTACCGTCTTTACTTATCAACCCAGGGTTCGTACAAACTTGGAGGTGACAGTGCTACATCCACAAGTAAAAGTGAAAGTCCTTCTTGCTGTCACTGTTCATCTGGTGAGAGACCCCAAGGGTGCCAAGCCGGACTTGTATAGAGTCAGAAGAAGCTTGATTCTTTTATGGAAGAAGAGAAAATATATTCTAAGAGAGCTACTCTACTACAGTAATGAGGAAAGCAACATGTAATGCTAAATCACACAATATCCTAATTAACCATTTAAACAGCTATTCTAAGAAGAATTTCTAAATAAACACTAACCTAATGCTGCTATCTAAGTTATAGAAGTAAAGAGCATCAAACCATACTAATGTGTAAGCCAGAAAACTAAACTAAATCTGTTTTCATTTTTTTTTGTTTTTTTGGTAAAATCAAGCATGCAATTTAGTTGTTCTTGTGGATGTGACAGATGGATGGAAGGTGGTTGAGGATGGATAGAAGGTTTATGGAGTGATTGGATGGTGTGGAAGGGTCCTAGGAGGATTTTTGTGACTTCCTAAAGGTTCCCCATCAATTCGGCCTCAAAACAAGCCGTTTTAGGAAAACCTACAGGATGTCCTAGAAACCTACAGGATAATCATGTAGGAATTACAAGAAACCTACAAGATATAGCAGAGAGATAATTGTGAGGTTGGAGTTGTTGGGAAGCTAGGAAGAGGTGTGTGATGAGTGGGATAGGGTGTTAGAAGGTCTATGAACACTCAAGAGTCAATATCCAAGAGAGAAGATGGCTAGATTCACTCAATGTGTCTAGGGGAACTTCAATGAAAAAGGACAAAAAAACTAGTGAGGGTGATCGTGGAACAAGAGATGGTTAAGGTTGATGAGGTGGAAGATGGATGTTGGTGATGAAGTCTAGACCTCCTCCTAAAGTACCTGCAGTGCTTAAAACATGTGTGTCTTTCAAGAAGTATGCAACAAGATACATCTTCATAAACTAGAAAAACATGAATCAATTACCCATATTATGCATGAAGAAAGTACTGAAGGAAATGAGAACATGAGTGAGATATTATTTAAAAAATATAGTAATGGAAAAATATGAAAATGAAATGAACCAAATGGCGAATCAAGACAACAAACACTAAAGCTCATGCAAGAACTAGAAATCTGTGTTTTTGGGGCTGCTGAAGGGAAGAGGTCATGGCCGCAAAGGGAGGAAGTGAGGCCAAGGCAACAACTGACAACCTTGTGGTGATCCGTTTTCTCTTTGCTAATCTACTAACTGAAATAAGGCACAAATTGAAGCAAACTAACATACAACCAATCTAATCTACACTATTGTAATGGAAATGCAACTACTTAAGCAAATGAATAATCAAAATATGAATCTATGCTAACATACATGTACAATAAAGAGGAGCCTTGGCTGCTAGGGTTGGGCCCTAACCCAAGAGCTTCAACCCTCTGAGCTAATTTAGTGTTGGCTCAAAACAAAACTCAATCTTATTATCAAAACAGTGGATTACATCAAAAACTGTCACAAGTCTTGCAGCTCGAAAATAGAGTAGAATTTTACAATCAAAAATCTGAATCCTACTAAGGTTTGAGGCATCTCTACTCATACATATGAAGTCTCTAACAACTTCCTTAAAATTAGGGAGGCTTGGATCCTAAACTCGAGATAAACTGGTTCTTTGTCTTTCACTTGCTTGGCTGCCTTCTAGTCCTCATAATCTGGCTGTTTGCACTCCGAGCTGATGGAGGAATATTTGAATGGAGTGGTAGTAAATGAGGAGGATTTACCTCCTATAATTCCTCTCCCTTGTCCCATTCAAGTTTTCACCAAGGTATTTGCCAAAATTCCTTTCTTTTATCCTTTAATCTTGCATTAAATGCACACTAGACCACAAAGCAAAATATCCAACTCTAACTCATCTCATAAACAAAATATAATCAAAAGTATGCAATAAGTTGTGAGAATAGTTGGTTTGACTAGGCTAGGAGGTGAATTAAGGCCCATATAATTACGCAATGATGAGGCTCATCATCATCCCCTGGAAACGGCACCAAAAAGTGATGAGCGCAATATCGCAGCAAGGATGTTGCAACTCTTGGGCTACCAACTTTACTTATCAACCCAGGGTTCGTACAAACTTGGAGGTTACAATGATATATGCACAAGTAAAAGTGAAGGTCATGTCTATTGTCACTATTCATTTAGCGAGAGACCCTAGGGGTTCCAATCCAGACTTCTATAGAGTTAGAAGAAGCTTGATTCTTTGATGGCAGAAGAGCAAATCTATTCTAAGAGAGCTACTCTACTGCAGTAATGAGGAAAACAAAATGTAATGCTAAATCACACCATATCTTAATTAACCATTTAAATAGCTATGCTAAGCAGAATTGCTAAATAAACACTAACCTAATCCTTCTATCTAAGTTACAAAAGTAAAGAGAATCAAACCACACTAATGTGTGACCCAAAAAACTAAACTAATTATGTTTTCATTTTTTTTTGTTTTTTTGGTAAAGTCAAGCATGCAGTTTAATTGTTCTTGTGGATGGAAGGTGGTTGAGGATGGCTAGAAGGTTTATGGAGTGATTGAATGGTGTGGAAGGGTCCGAGGAGGATTTTTGTGACTTCCTAGAGGTTCCCCATCAATTCGTCCTCAAAACAGGCTGTTTCAAGAAAACCTACAGGATGTACTAGAAACCTACAAGATGATCCTATAGGAATTATAGGAAACCTACAAGATACAACTGAGAGCTAATTGTGAGGTGTTGGACGTGTTGGGAAGTTGGGAAAAGGTGGATGATGAGTGGGATAGGGTGTTAGAAGGTCTAGGGACACTCAGGAGTCAATATCCAAGAGAAGGGATGGCTAGATTCACACAATGTGTTTAGGGGAACTTTAATGAAAAAGGGCAAAAAAACTAGTGAAGGTGATGGCGGAACAAGAGATGGTGAAGGTTGATGAGGTGGAAGATGGATGTTGGTGATGAAGTCTATACCTCCTCCTAAAGTACCTATAGTGCTTAAAACATGTGTGTCTTTCAAGAAGTATGTAACAAGATACATCTTCATAAACTAGAAAAGCGTGAATCAATTGCCCATATTATGCATGAAGAAAGTGCTGAAGGAAATGAGAACATGAGTGACATATTATTGAAAAAATAGAGTAATGGAGAAAGATGCCAATGAAATGAACCAAATTCTGAATCAAGACAATAAACTCCAACGCTCATGCAAGAACTAGAAATTTGTGTTTTTGGGGCTGCTGAAGGGTCTCTTCCTCAATTCATGGTCCCAAATGGAGGAAGTAGGCCGAGGCACCTACTGACTACCTTGTGGTGATCTTTTTTCTTCTTTCTAACCTGCTAACTGAAATAAGGCACGAATGGAAGCAAACCAACATACAACCAATCAAATCTACATTGTTGTAATGGAAATGCAACTACTTAAGAAAATGAACAATCAAAATATGAATCTATGCTAACATACATGTACAATAAAGAGGAGCCTTGGCTGCTAGGGTTGGGCCCTAACCCAAGAGCTTCAGCCCTCTGAGCTAACTCAGTGCTGGCTCAAAACAAAACTCATTTTTATGATCAAAACAATGGATTACATCAAAAACTGTCACAAGTCTTGCATCTCGAAAATAGAGTAGAATTTTACAATAAAAAATCTGAATCCTACTAAGGTCCTAGTCCTCTCTACTTATAGATCTGAAGTCTCCAACGACTTCCTTAAATTTAGGGAGGCTTGGCTTCCAAACTCGAGAAAAACTGGTGCTTATTCTTTCACTTGCTCAGCTGTCTTCTAGTCCTCATGATTTGGTTGTTTTCACTCCAAGTGGATGGAGGAATATTCGAATGGAGGGGTAGTAAATGAGGAGGATTTACCTCCTATAATTTCTCTCCCTTGTCCCTTTTGAGTTTTGACCAAGGTCTTTGCCAAAATTCCTTTCTTTTATCCTTTAATCTTGCATTAAATGCACATTAGACCACAAAGCAAAATATCAAACTCTAACTCATCTCATAAACAAAATATAATCAAAAGTATGCAATAAGTTGTGAGAATAGTTGGTTTGACTAGGGTAGGAGGTGATTAAGGCCCATATAATTACCCAATGATGAGGCTCATCAGATGTCAGGAAAAATGCCTTTTATGTGAAAACAAATGAGCAAATAGAAGCAGTTTGGACTTTTTCTTGCCTACAACTAGTAGGACAAGACAAATTAAACAATTACAACATCAATGTATTAGGGAAAGATAAATTAAACATAGGAGCTTCAATGCATTAAATATTTTGTCAATATTAACCAACCCTTCCATGGTGAGGCTTCTCAATGGTGAGACTTTTAAAATCATATTGTTCAGCCAAGAAACATCTATATATTTTGGCTTATGTTAGTTAGATATGGGCATGCTGATATAGTACATACTACACTTGAAATAAACTTAGAAGACTATGCCAAAGAACTCTAAAATTTCACCAGACCAGGAGGTAAGGCATGAGCTTGTATTCACTAAAATACATGTAATGTGATAGTAAAGTGACAACCTTCATGTATGATTATCATCATTTAAAGAAATCAACAACCTATAAATATAATGATTGATATAATTTGACTCGATATTCGTAATCAGTATTACTGAAGGTACTTTGTGGTGATCTAAAATGAACATTATTGTCATAAAATAATCTACAGGTGAAAAAATATTGTACCTAAAAAGAATCAACTAACGTTCTTTTTTAAATTAGTAGTCTTGAACAAATCTGAAAAAAATAAAATCATTCAATTCAACAAGAATTCCACACATAACATACATCTTCCTGATTTAATCTCCAATACAAAATTGTGCTACCTTGATAAATCCTCCTGTCATGCAGAAAGAGTTATTTTTGCGGACAAAACTAACCTCCCTAGGAGTCTAAGACTCTCTAGTGACAAACAAGACAATTAAGAGCAATCCTTCTCTAAACATGCATTATTCTATACAAGAAATCAAGTGTTTAGATCCTACCTGTAGCCCAACGCTGTTGTAGTAGTCCAGCCTCGTCGATCCGGATGAGCTCCTCCTTCACTTCGAAACCTGCATTCACTAACAATCAAACGATTAAATAGCACCTGAATATCTCATAAAATAAAACATATTCAACATACAGACCAAGGAGTATATGAAACAACTCATTAATAACAAATCGTTGAGAAGAATGGACTTATTTGTATTAATAGGAAACAAAAGAAACCATTACAACCTGAGCCTTGGTGTTGTGCAGGTTCCTCCCAGGGTCCAGCAAGAGTTTTCCTTTACTTTGATAATCTCACCCACTTCCCAATGAAACAAGAAAGGATGGTAATCTCTCCTCACAAGCTTCTACAAGGAAGTCCTAATTCCAGCAGCATCTACCCTTTGGAATGTTCAGCTTTCAACCTCCCCTCCTCTGGCCCAATGCCTGTATTTATAGTGTTCTTAGAGGAAGTTAGTCAGGTCCAACATCAATGGGATACTCCCCTCTTTTGGATGGGGTAGCTCCTCTCTTGATGGGATAAGTTCCTCTTTCATAGGGATGCATGAACCATCTGGAGGCGCTTAATACACGTCAAACAACCTTCTAGAATGCTCTAAAGTGACCACAAGTAACATTTTTAAGATGAAACTCGCGCCTTTTGACCTTTACAGGAGTACGCACCCATCCCTTGACTTACAGAGCGTACAAGTACGCAGGTACAATTAGTTTGGATGCGTACACGCAGGCAAGGTAGAGAGAACCTGCGTACCCAGAGATAAACATGATTTTTGATGACTTTCTCTCTTTTTTGAAGTTTGACATGGAGAGCAGAGGTATAAGGCTTGACAAGGAGGATAATATGACTATTCATGGAGCCATATTAACTGCAGATAGTCATGGTGACAAATTTCAGTGTAACAGATTGCCCCCTAAAGTGCGAAGCCT